>KN882348.1:104690-125107 GCA_000934455.1 Apostichopus parvimensis
TGTTGATACGATATGAATTCGACGACGATAGGGCGGCTGGCACCAGGATACGTTTTACCAACACGGTGGCAACGTTCTATATTGCTCTGCTGTAGCTGTATGGTTAATCTTTATTTTGCCATGTTTAGGATGATTTCAGAGGCATTCTCCCTACTATTTTCTTTCATTTCCAAACCACGAACATTGTTCCTTCTGGAGCACTGTTCCATATCATTTAGTGATCTCTGGGTCTTCTGCTGATCTTCTGCTGATTCATCTTTGTGAGATTCTCTTTCTGTGACCCATCAAGTTTACTCTCTATAAATCAAAACATCTTGATTCCAGTTGATCAGTGAGTTCACTGATACCCTTCATGTTTTTCTCAATAGCTCTCAGCACACACTGTTCAATGGTACATTTGAATTCTTTACTAGACAACAGTTCAGTTGAGACCATTGAAAAGCAACTTCTGCCATTGTTTGCTGATTCTGTTTCTGAGATCTTGTTGACATTCTTGATATACAAACAGAACTTTACTATAGGTTGGTAAGTATAACCATGGAGCTATAATAGCTCCATGGTATAACAGTGGATGTTCAAGTTCTGGTAGGATAGGCTTAAGCATAAATAGAAGCAAACATATGTGTTAGGATACAGACTGACTCAATGGTTGAAATGCTCTATTCCCCTAACAAAGTAAAGTCCTTCATGGCAACTGGTATTTAAAACATGTCTCTGGTGATTTCACACTCTCCTTATTAAGCCTCTACAATTCAAACCATACTAAGTCCTGTTAAAAAGAAGACATTTCCAGAGAAAGGTTTTGTGCTTCCATTCTATCACAAACTACATAGTAGTATATTTTCATGCTGAAAATAGTCAATGACGCTTGTCCAGTTTCCCAGTGATTTTATTAGCTAATAGTCCCTTGCCCTGTCTGCACATATTATTGCATATGTAGTGTTCAATGAACACAAAGTATGCGACTTCTTGTAACGTTACTTTCCCTTGTGTATTGTGAAGTTTGTGGTATAGGCTATCATATGTGTGCACTCCAATATAATTAAGTTAGGTCTTGTTGTCACGTACAGTAGGTACGTTTCGACAACAAGCCCTCATGTCACGCAGATGTGATTGAATAGTTTCTGAGACTATCACGTAATATTTAAATCATTGTTTTGACCAGAAAATTTTAAATTGTGATTCTTATTATAATTCGTTATTTATTGTAATCTTTTTCCGCTTTTGTAATTTGAAAAGTGGCTAGAATTGTTCTCCACAGAAAATCAGGGATTTTCTACTGATTCAGAAAGAGTTGAAGCCGAATAGCATGCTCCCCCCCCCCAAAAAAAAACATTCTGAAAAAGGTCTGAAGAACTTTGACTAGAATGACATTTGAACCAGTGACTACCAGATGGCATGTCTATTAGGTGAGCTATCCAACCCTTATAGTTAGTGCAGGGAGTTGTTAGTGGCAATCCCTACATAGCCACTTCTTTGTTATAGGTGCCAGTCAGAAGCCACAGTACCTCAATCCTGTTTCCACAGTTTCATTACCAAGATAGTTGCAGGGTACGGATTTTATGACAAAATACATGTTTGATTAGTAATTTGAAGTTATGTAGGATTACACACATAAGGTGTACATAGCGAGCTACATACATATGTGGGTAAGACCACGAGTTTTCTGAAAAACCTCACAGGTAACTATACGAAGAGCCTCTCTGTGGTAAAAACTACTCTTCTGTGGATTAAACTCAAAACTGTAGTTAAAAATAATGTAATTAAAGAGTGCCCATTTGTTGAAAACGTTCAGAAAATTGAGTCTGTGGTACGGAATACGCAGAAGATGTTCTTGAGACATTTTGAGGAAAGTTCGTGGTTAAGCTCTCTGAAATCCAACTCGCATGCCCCGTAAAAGCTGTGTTTCACCTCCCCACATTGAAACCTCATCCTGCCCCTGCATCAGGGACAGTATGCGCTATTTCAGTTAGTTTTAGCATAATGTTCATATACTTTAGTCATTAGTGTGCAACCTCCAGATTCTAAGCACGTATGTAGGATTCGAGTATGACGTGGAGTATTGCACTCATCAACATTTTCTTATTTTAGCCCGTAATAAGGGAACCCCTAATTACGAGCCCACTTATATCATTTGACTAATGTGATGTTCTTCTTTTCAAAGAAGACAATAAAATATTCCAAACAGTCGCCTTAGGCCACCAACCTGTGTTCAGTGTCTTTGAAACGAAGGTTGTAAAAGCAAAGAAAAAACATAACAGAAACTTAGGCAGTCACTCCCTTTACATCATAAATGCGCATAATTAGCTAATGTTTATTCATAAATAAATGTATAATTAAGAAATTACTTGTAAAATGGTCAATCTTTGGTGGATTTGGATGGGAGTTGCAGCTATTTTCAAGTCTGCAGTCGTTTTGATTGCTTCCCGATGAGTTACGAAACTTAGTTAATGACCTTCGCCCGTATAGTACCAAGACCTTGACAAAATCCGGCAACACACGATTTCATCGATAACAAGTCGTCCCCGTTTTCGCTTAGTGACGAATGTGCACTTTTGGCGAAATTGGGTTAAATATTGTTCTTACCTATTTCGAGGATGAAGAATCGGTTGAACCGGGTAAGAAGTTCTAAAACTGTCTGTTTTTAGTTATTTCTGGCTGATTTTTGACGAATGTCCACCTAAGGCCCACTCTCGTTTTTACAAACTGACGAATACTTTAGTCATTATAACCACTCAGTAACACAATTTGTCTATGATCCATGCGTTTTTGCATAACGACGAATATTACTCCTTTGGAACAAGCCGAACATAACAACCATGTCATACTGACTTGAGAACCAACTAACTGCCATTTGAAAACACCCAGGACTATTGGAAGGTAATATCTTTATTATTTCCACCTCGTCTTTTAATTGATTAATGCAGCATAGACCAAGGTTAATTAATTTAAGCCATTCTTAGTGTTAGCCTCACCATACCTAAGGATTAAAGGGAAGGAATCCCACACCATCATAATGAACTTATATCACCAATATCCTTGTGATGAACTTATCCCTAAAATATCTAAGTCCATTATCTTGGACAGTACGGGAGTAAATTGGTTATTAAAAGTCGTGGCATGGAGCTATTTTTTTTGCCAATGTGTAATGTCATAGTGCCACTTGGGATGGTGGGAGTGGGGAGGGGGCGGGCGGGCGATATTATTTAATTATTTTGGTTTCCTGTCTCCTTTTAATGTGATTTTAAACAGTTTAATAAACAAATACCAGTATTATGACAAATGCAAACACCAGCTCATTTCCACTTAAGACTTCCTCCAGTCTTCAATTTCATATGTAAAGAAACGTTAAAAATGTAACATCTCCCTAAAGAAGTACGGTTTCTCTTAGCTGTTGGCGGCTTTACTCATCACGAGCATTACTCTAGCCTAACTTATAGCTATCTTTATCTGGCTTTGTAATACCTAGTTACATAGTGGAAGGTCACATACTTTTACATGAAACTTTGGAAGGTACTAGCATAGTTTATACTTAAGTAGTTACTTTGCTACAAAGGACGAGGGGGGGGGGCGTTTAGACCGAATTACTGTAAAATCTGTATAGCAACTTTCAGATTTGACAAAACCTTGGATGGGTTAAGAAGTCCAGGATCATAGGGGAAGTTATACCAGACCTTTTGGAAAAATATACCAAGTCAGAATATGGACATACAAACCAAATGAACATCACCAAACTGATACACCCTCAGCCCTGGTTTCCATACATTGGGATTGTTAACCCATCAGGTTGCTCGATAAGAAAGGAGAAGGCACTTGCTGTGCCAGAACGGAAGTTGCAAGCCACTCGAAGAATCCATGTATTGCAGATATCAAACGTTTGATATTGTGTCTCATTAAGATTGTAAGGAAAGAATTATAACAAAGGGTCTTTTTCTTGACTTTTCAAGTGAGTTTAATACTGTCTTGCCAAATCAATTAATGAAGGATCTTTTACGATTGATCAAAGAACATGGATTATTCATTGGCTGACACAATTTCTTCAAGGATGGTCCAGAAAAGTTCGGTTGGATAAAGGCATATCGGAAATATCGGAAATAAAGGTTGATGTGCCTTAGGGAGGGGGGTTCATTATCTGCTATATTATGTTCTATATAAACTGATGAAATTAGGTCAAATTCACACATTTCTGTTACAAAATATGCCGATGTTACTGCTGTATCATGCACAATTCCTAAGAGCTCTGTTCAAACTGACCAAGGAAATTATCAGTGTTCTGTAAATGACATTGTTCCAACATGTCTTATTTGACTTAATTGTGTAACCCCCAAAAATAAAGGAATTTGTTTTTAAAATAAAACCATAAAATATGAAGGTCTCATTCTATCAAGATCGCAACGTATTATTATTATTGAGGGATCTGAGGTGCTAGAACCTCCAAAACTGAGTACTGGGGGTATACAGCGACGACAGTTTGACCTTTTCTTGCAAAACATCAAAGTATTAAAACTAGTATATTATATAGTATCTAGTGTGGCTTATACGTTGTGTCTTTCTATAACCAAAATGCCAAGGAAAATGTGTTCAATACTATTATTCTACCCTGGCACATGTGATATATACAGTGCCTGTCTGGTACCATTTTATATTGCAAAAATGCAAAGAAAGAAGAATGAAGTTTCTTAAATACACATCAGCTATATTTAATTTAGATTACAATATACTTTTAGAAAAAGTAAATGCTGATGCAAGACCTGAGTTTACAAGAATGGCTAATAAGATTTACAGTGATCAGAATCACCCTTTGTATACTGTACTAAAAAGAAATCTAAGTAATCCCCACAAAATACCGAACGTATAAGTTTACAGAAACTTATTTATTTACCGTTCTGCTTGATACATTCCATCCGAGCACTTAGAATGTTTGTTGTAGTCTGTTTGTTATATCGTTTGATGTATTAACTTTTGTATGTGTAGATGTATTTGATATGATATCCTATCATCTTAACAAAAAACACCTTTTTTGTCTGTTTTTCTTCTTGTTGAGGTATTATATGACTCCTCTCTATAAATTTTATATGTATACTGGAAGGAAATAAAAAGAAGGAACAACATACTATAGTACAACTTGGAAACACTTGAACAATGGCACAGTTGTTTCCTTCTTTAAATCTGAGGATTCACACGAGGTTGGGTTGGATATTATGTATGTGCCTGTGAGCGTAAGATTTTTTTTATATGTATACTGGAAGGAAATAAAAAAAGGAACAACATACTATAGCACAACTTGGAAACACTTGAACAATGGCACAGTTGTTTCCTTCTTTCAATCCGAGGATTCACACGAGGTTGGGTTGGATATTATGAATGTGCCTGTGAGCTTAAGACAAATTTCACATTCCGTTTAAGGGGATTGTAAAGTGGAAAAACCTTCCCAAAACGTTTGAAGGTTATTTAGAAACTATTGTCAGAGACATTTCACGTAATATACTTACTTGAAAATGACGAATTGCACACATTTTTCCGTAGTCTGTGTGCTTCATAAGAGTCCGACTTAACAGATTACGCCACTGGAACTATTATTTTTGCAACTTCATGTGTTCACATTTCATAATATCCCTTGTCTATTTCATACATTGTAGAAAATGGTGGGGGTTCTTTTAAAATAAATAGGACCAATATATCACCCTTTCAGCAGCCGGCTCTCCTTGCCCTCCCTACCTCAACATCCCTCTATCCGACACCATCCATGTCACCCAAGAAAAACATACTAAAACACTTAAATCCGCCCATATCCCCCAATAATATTTTTTGGGGGAGGGGGGGGGGGTAGGGCGGGGTTATTTATCACTCACATGAGCAATCCGCCTATCATCTTCGTCAAGGACCAATAGAGTTCTTAGAAATAAGTATTAAAACATACTGTAAAACTTTTTTTTTTCTCTCGTAGGCCTATATGTTCGATATGGACAAATTCGGTTACAACTACTACTGACTAGCATTGAGGGTTTTAATTGTATACCATAGAGAAAATATATAAACCAGGGAGAAATTTTTGAACAATATTAGATGCGATCTGGTGCAATGTTTTGCCAGTTTCATCATTATCATATGATATCATATTATCAGCGATTCTGTTCCGGTTTGAATCATTATTTTACATGTTCTTTTACATATTATATCAGAAAGACAAACATAGTGCTCTTTTCCAATTTTTCCAGTAGGATGATTCTTGTTTATTGTCCAATGTCTGGACTTTTTTACATTTGACGAACATAACTGATGGACAATGTAAACTTTCATATTTAGCAGTGTAATAATTATTTATAGGAAGCGCGTATCACGTACGATTGCTGGCTTAGCTTCATAACATGCTGTTCGTGCAACAACTTATGACGAATCATAGAAGTTCGAAGCAAACAATAATTTTTTTTTTTTAAAGAGAGAGGTCGAACTGCAACCTACTCTAAAATTCGGTGATTCGACATTAGCTAAAAGTGACTATTTGCTATAACTCCAACGGGAAGCATTGAATTGACTTGCAACATTGAAAGGTATAATATATGTCAAGTACTACCATATTATTTGGTTAACATGGTAACTGAAATAAAAGTCAGAGGTCGAGTGCCAATCGCCAAGGCGGGTATATATAATAAAACATTTTTTAAGGGTCGAACGTTCAAGATTGATGAAATCTGCACTTGTTAAACACAAAAATGGTGAAGCCAGTACACGCGCGCAACAGCCCACGCGTTTTCTTCTTCACAGCAATATTTCGTATTTGTTCCCATACACTTTATGACGTAGCAAACTAGCGTATGTTCGCGTGTATTCGTATTCGATTTGGCTAATCGGTTGGCCGTATATGGAAGATAATTTCAAGTTGTGTAGGAAGGTTCCCCGTGCTAGGGACTTATGCCTTAAAGACCTTTAGAATAAAAGGTCAAATGTATACACACACTTTCACTTTTGTGTTCATTCTAGTTTGCATTATGAACATATATAAAAAGTAATCAGCTAAATATGCGTATGCCTTTTTATACCGCCTTTCTCAACGGAGAATAATTTTGAAAATTAAAATACACCCAAATGTCTAATAATAATAACAATATTAACAACAACAACAACAACAATTATTATAACAATAATGATAATATTAATATAAATAAATTAATAGAAAAAGGATGAATTTATATAGATAATCTAAGAAACACTTTAAGTAAGTGGCTTACGTGATTTCTGTCTCGCTGTGTGAAACATCAATTGGACATTTTCCGGACAGTTCATAGCAACATTAACTGTAGAAGGGAAGAGGACATTTTCTTTCTTAAGTATGAAGCCATGCACAGAAGCGTCTTTCTGACACTCTTGTTCTTCGAGAAAGTTCTGTCATTATTGAGCCTGTAAGGAACAATTATACTTGTGGAAATAGCTTTGTTTCTGTATGGACCAAACTTCACATTTCTTACGGCATGCTGTTTTACTGTGGCAGGTGTTTGAAAGAAAATGCAATACAAACATCAAACCGCAATAAACAATGCATCGAGCTTATACAGGAATCTGTACGATTCAGGTGTAATTTTACTATTCTTAAGACAGACTTTTTAAACTATGTTTAGTCACCCAACCCATCCTCCCCTACGTGCCACTCATCCGACTCATCAAAAACATGATGTAACTCTGACAAAGAATCCGTTAACTGCTTCATAAAGAAATCGAAAGTTGGGATAGGCTTAGTAATGAAAGTATGATATAGCTAGAAATGCAAATACAGCCGATATCTGCAAGAATGTAACTAGTTGTGTGCACCAACATATTTGAAGCTATCATAACTTTTAAGACCTTTAGAATACTGTGGAAACCAACGACTGTCGATTAAAGTCGCCATTTTATTTATTTAACTTCTCTTGCGATCTGGGCATATCGACAAAATGTAAAAAATGCAAAATCACATCCTCTACCATCATATCAGGACACCCGCATCTTTTTTTTGCATCATATTGAATTCCGTTTCACCCACGTGACCGGTACTTAGTAAAAAATGTTGCACATCCATTAACTTCATTGCATGTTCCAATAATGTCACGTTTGAAGAATCAAAGCGGTTCCCGTATGTTATCAACCAGTCCACAGAAGAGACAAGAATAGCAACAACTGTTGTAACAATATTATCTCTGTTGACATCAAGGAGCAGTGACCCCCCCCCTCCTTCGAACCCCTCACCGCTGGTCGACCAGAAACGTTCTAGGTGGCGTGCGTGAATCCTTGCCTTTGGCCAGAGGGCAAGACACTTTCTGCGACCGGCATGTGTGCAACCCATGTCCACGGAATACGTAGCCCAATGAGGCGTCATTCTCTTCAAAATGTACCTACGGAAGCTTACAAGTGCCATCATAATATTTAGTCCAGTATACTAATTTATTAGGTAACCAGCGCCATCTCTATTGCTCCCCCCTACCTCACACACACAAGGAAATTGAATTCACATTACCATCCTTTTTGATAATAATATTTTCTTTTTCAAACAGCTATATTTCGCTAAACTGATAGAAAAGTACTATTTTTCGTGGTTCGAAAGTCTCTCTTTAGTTGGTTACGTTACAGTAACAGGCATGTATGTTATTGCGTAGCATTGATATAATATACAAACTTAATCTATTTGTTTGCTTTTCTTGTTGGTTTGTGATATTAAGAAGTGTTTCAGCGACGAAACGTTGATAATTATATCAAGTTTATCGATCATTCGCTCACTAACCTTACACTCGGTGGAGAAGTCTGTAGGACGATAACCTTATTTTGATTTATTGTAAAAAACCATTTTAAGTAATACTAGTCGGTATGTATATGATTATATTTTCACCGAACGCACAAAGAAGTTTGATTTTCTTTATTGTCAATCCATGACGTATACATGATACTGCAGGGGTGGATCCGGGGGGTTTAAAAAGGGAGAGACAGTGATCCTGAGGTCGTTGAGGTCGATTTCCATGTAGGGGATCTGGGGGTCCTCCTCCATAAAAACTTTTTTGACGTGCAAATGGTGTTTAATTAGGTACACACGGTGATCACAGCTTAGAAAATACTACTTATTTTCTAGTGGAACTCACTCCCGGTCCATTCAGGATCATTAGGCTTAATTAAATGTGCCTTTAAAACCGTATTTCTTCTTATGTAAACGTTACTATCTGGCCACTTCAATATGACACGTTGGATTCTACGCGATATCAGACTATGTTATTCATGAATGGCAGAAAAATAAAAGTTTGGCTCGAGCAGAACAGTGGATAATTTTTTGAGGATAGGGAGAAGGGGGTTGGGTGGGGGTCATATGCTAACTTGCATCCTTCATGCTGGTACAACGAAAACAACATATGCACGGAATTCATCCGCCCAAATTAAGTTCTTCCGCCACGGTTTTATCCTCAAAGACTTAACCTTCTAAGGCAGGCCCATCTCTCTACCTTAGTTGATCCTGGTCAATAAAACTAGATCAAAAAGATCCAGTCTCATTGAAATAGTTTCCTTCATTTTGTTTATGAGGGGGTATGTGGGGAAGGGGATTCACTGAGGGGGATTCACTGAGGGGAGAACATTATCGGCAGATTTTTGTGAGGGGGTGTAATCTCCTCCAACTGGTATTGCCCCCCTCCCTCTACCAGCTCCGTACTGCTTCCAAATATCAGAAACCTGTCTCTTGTATCATGCACGGTGAAAATTGACTGAATCCCGGCAGAAGTTTGAAGCCTTTTTATCGTACCAAATTTTGCAACTCGATCGTTGCCATTCAAAATATGTAGATATACATGGAAATCTATTATGAGAGACAAAGAGGATGACCCATTGAGAGATGAAGGTGGGTGACTTGACACCCCCCCCCCCCTCTTTCACTACAACTGTTTACTAATATGATCTATACAAGGCTAATGTTATTAAGTTAGGCTATTGTTATTCAATCAGCCTCTAAGAAACAGTCAAAACTAACGTGGAATAAGTAATACATTTCAGCTGACAAGATAGTTATTACCGGGTGTCATATACACTTAAAAAACATTAGTCTTGTTGTGCATTTGTTCTGTATAGGCCTATTTCAAAGAACTAAGAGACTTTGCTTTGATACATGGATGGGCTAACCAGTGGCGTAGCTGCCATGCACTGAGAGCTTTTTCCTGCCATAAAAAAACACACCCGAAGGCCCTAATATCACTTGTTACAGACATGGCTACGCACTCAGTGAGATAGCTCATTTATATATGTGACTATTGAACATACTTGTCTGTAAAATTTTCTATAAATTTTCACCCTAATCCTACAATGTAATTTTGCCTTGTTCCTTGTTTCTTTTATTTGTTATATTTGCTGCAACCGTTTTTATTTTTCATTATAAAGACACACTGGTTCCAGCAAACCGAAGTCAAATTACCTTTTGTTCCCCTTTAACTTCCCTAATATCATAAATCAAGCACCTGTTGCCACATTACGGCAAGACTGCGGGGACCTCTTTTACCAATTATTTTTAGAAGCCTACACACAAGTCGTCAACTCTGAGACTAACCAGTCAAACTCTCCTCTCCGCAGAACACACAACAACCTTCCTAGAGATGAGCGCACAGCACTCTCCTTACTGATGTCTCGCAGTGATATTATCATCAAGCCAGCCGACAAAGGTTCTGCAGTTGTCATCCAGCATCGACAGGATTACATCAAGGAAGCCATGCGTCATCTCTCCAACAGCGATATTTACACTCTTCTTGATTCTGATCCCACAGTTATTTTCTCCCAGCAGATAAAACAGACCATCACTGATATGTACCAGCGGAACCAGATCTCTAAGAAGGCTGTTTCTTTCCTTTCTCCCACAGACTGTAAGGCAACCAGGTTTTATCTTCTGCCCAAAATTCACAAGCCTGGTAACCATGGTAGGCCTATCATCTCAGGCAATGGGTCCCCCACCGGGAAGATATCCTTGTTTGTGGACCACTTCATCAAACCTCTAGTTCCGCAGATTACCTCTTACATCCATGACACTCCAGATTTCCTCAGGAATCTTGAAGATATCAAGAACCAAATCCCCAGTACAGCCATCATCGGTACTTTCGACGTCACTTCTCTTTACACTAACATCCCTCATGCTGAAGGTATCGCAGCCACATGTGCAGCCCTGTCTAAGAAGGTCCACCCTTGTCCACCCATCTCTGACATCAAAGTTCGCATGCAACAGGTTCTCACCAAAAACAACTTCACGTTCATGGACAAGCATTACCTTCAAAGACACGGGACTGCCATGGGTATCAGGATGGCTCCTTCCTTTGCTTGCCTGTTTATGTCTAGCCTTGAAGAACGTATGCTGAGTACAGCTCCCTGCCGTCCTCTTATCTGGTGGCGCTATATTGATGACATCTTCTTCGTTTGGACCAGTGATGAGGATAGCCTGCTACCTTCATCAATCACATCAATTCTTTCCACAGCACCATCAAATTCACCTCTGATTACTCTCACCAACAGGTTAACTTTCTCGATGTGACTGATCGCAAGGAACACGGTTCTCTCTCTACAGACTTATACACCAAGCCCACAGACACACACAAGTATCTCCATTCTTCAAGCTGCCATCCCCGTCACTGCAAGTCTGGAATTGCCTACAGTCAAGCACCACAGTCGCATTTGC
Source organism: Apostichopus parvimensis (assembly GCA_000934455.1). Classification (NCBI taxonomy): domain Eukaryota; kingdom Metazoa; phylum Echinodermata; class Holothuroidea; order Aspidochirotida; family Stichopodidae; genus Apostichopus; species Apostichopus parvimensis. Next base: position 116,353 of record KN882348.1, read on the forward strand.
TTTAACAATTCCTCTTTCATTCGCCATACAGATGCTTTGGGAAAAAACACTTTGCTGCCAGGGGCCATAGTGCCAGAAGGTGCATGAAGCTATTCAGAGAGTCCGCTCCCTTTCCAGATCATCTACTTTGGCAGTGAAGAACAAAAAGGGACGAGATTGCGACAACAAGCTCCCCCTGGTTGTTACTTTCCACCGAAATCTTCCTCCTCTTCAGCAAATCACCTCTAACAACCACAACATTCTCTTCACTTCAGATAGACTCCAACGAGCCGTCCCTGAAAAACCCACCATCGCCTACAGACGACCACGCAACCTACGAGACCTTCGTGTGCGTGCTGCTGTTCAACCTCCAACTTCTAACCCCACACCCATTCAGCATGGTACTTTCAAATGTGATCGTACTTCGAGATGCATCAACTGCAGCCACCACATTGTTGAATCCAATTCCATCACCAGCCACAACATGCAACTCACACACAAGACTAAGGGTCACAACCTTCCCAACCATACCATTAACGACAATTCCCTACAGGGGATTGAATCCTTAGGTAGCCGTCCTGACCTAGTACGAATCAGCAGAGAGAGGCTGTGGATGCAACGCCTTCGCACCATTCAACCTCATGGGCTCAACATTCAGGAAGGACATGACTAACCTTACTTCTGCTCCCCTCCTTCTCCCCTTGCCCCCCCCCCATCACTCCTCGTGTCATAGCTCTCTTCCACCTTTTCTTCTCCACACCATTCTGTCTTTGTCCTTATCCAGTTTATTCCCTACCCCTTTCCCTTAATCTTCTCTTTGTCCCTCTACTGTTTATCTCCTACCTCTCCTCTTACACTGTTGGTTTCTTTCTTCTCTCCATCCCCTGTCCACTAATCCCCTTACATCTATCTCTTTGTGTTCACCATTCTCATTAACTTGTCTGTATTCTGTGCGTGGTTTTGTCCCTTCTGTTACTGTTACTTGTCATTTAGCCTTTGAAGAAGATCCTGCTAGGATCGAAACGTCAGGCCAACTTACTTTTACACATCAATTATTTGTCGTAGGTATCATCATAGTCATCCTTTTCAAACTAAACCAGGGCTTTCAAACTATTCCAACGATATTAATTCCAATGATAACAACATGAAATAAGTCCATTAGAGCAGCTGTGGTAATCGTAATGATCTAGAGACATATATGGTGCGCCTAGTGTGCCATAAGTCCTGAAATCGACTTATGTCGCATTAAATTGACATATGTCGGCTTCTTGTGCTCTCATTGGACAACCGGTGTCGCATGTTATTTTCTAGCGCTCTGATTGGACGAAAGCGACTTACATTCTGGTCAGTGAATTTATTATCTGACTGTTTGATGTTGCAAAGGAGACGTTACCCAAGATAGAGCCTTGGCACAAAAACCTGCAGCTTGATCTACTCTCAAGCTTGGTTCCCTTTCAATGCATGTTTATAAGAAATCTTTGCTCTCCTTCTCAATTTGATTACATAGGGCTCTAACCACTCTTTGCATAAAATGTTCCATTCTTTGTCTTCTAAATTGTGAAAACTTCGTAACTGGGTTGGAACAGCCGGATTAACAGTGATGTACAAGTTTATGGATACCTCAGAATTTCCACAAACTCACCCCTCGATTTGTCCAAGGCATCCTCCAATATACGGTGAAACCATGCAGATGCCAATCGGGAGGATGTCGGGGGCTTTTATATACATACCGACAAAGGAAGTATTACAGTGATCCGTATGCAACCAAATTTACCCCAAAGATCCCCCGTTTTTTGGTGTTTTTTTTTGTTTCATTTCAACTTAATAAAAAAGTTAACAAAACGGAAACGATTTAAGTTGGACTCGATAAGGAATATATCAAAAGATCAAACATGACATCCGAGGTATAATTACATTCCAAGTAGATATCTCCATAATCTACACAGAACAGGAAGTTTAAAGTCAGATATTATTATTATTATTATTATATATATATATAACATGATTATCAGGCCAACATCTATGTAGATAAGGAACCTTGCCATAAATTCCTATTGTCTTCAGTAAATGTTGTACGTGTATCGCGATGTATATGTTAATTGCCCTTGATCTGATACAAATGGCCTGCCAAATTACACTGATATTCTGGCAGTTGGCATGGTGTTTGCTTAACTGTAGTTTATTTCTCCCTTTCCTGACCTCATGTTTTTAGGCGGGAACCAAAGATTTCTAAAGTCGAGTAGCTGGCCCTGGTATCGATGAGGCCGACTCCCAGGGTTTTCTGGGCATCGTTCGACAGAAAAATCAAATGGAAATTTTGACCGGAAAGTTGCTAATAACTATTTTATTAAATATGTATGGGGTTGATAAGGAAGGGTAGTGGGGTGGGGTGGTAACAACCTACACCTACTGGATCTGCGACTGATATGAACATGTACCTAGAGCGGAATAGGAACAAAGGGCTAACTTGCTTATCACCTGTTATCTGATATGCGCATATAAATGAACCATGCATTAATATATAGTGACGAGGAGTGACGTACCTAATTAACTAGTTGACAACTGAGCAGATCATTCCTTTGTCACCCCGTGCAGGGGATGGTTGTTGAATTGCCATCTAAGCACGGATCAAGCTGAAATGCTGTCGGAAGTGATTATATGCAGAAATACATATATTCCTGCACTCTCATTGGTCGAATATATGTCAGCATTAAATCGAATATATGCTGATATTAAATGGATAATATGCTAGCCTAGCATTAATTTGAATATATGCCAGCATTAATTCGAATATATGTCTGTATGAATTCGAATTTATGTCCATATTAAATCAATTTTAAGTAGACATAAATACTGCATACTGATTAGCTCAGAAGTAATGTCTGCATAACATTGAATTCATGTTACCATTAAATCGAATTTATGTCGGTTAAATCGAATATATGTCGGCATACATTCACGAATTTTGTCCACTGTGGCCAATCATATACTACAGGGGGGTCTTTACCCCATATAAATTGAAATGGGTGCTCAGCTCTCCACCCAGCAGCCCCAGCTACCCCAAGACCGACAGGCAGAATTTTATACACTGAAATACCCGTCTTGACAGTATATTAATAAACAACATGTATGTGAAGTACACCTAACCTCAACAGTTGAAAGGCTTCAAATTGCTTCAAAAGTTGCAAAATATAGCACCATTTTGCATCTGACTTGCAACTTAGACGCCTCCCATGGAAGATTAATACCTACCTCGGTTCAAACAATAGTGGCTACCTATATGTTCTGAAACAAAGACAAATTATGGTCATATTTATATATCCCTAATTCATTTGGGATGGTTATTACCATAGCAATTTGAGCAATTTTCTATTCTTTAACTCAATTCGTATACTTTTTAGACTTGTTTCAAGTGGAAAGTTTTCAGTGGAACTTACACCATGTAGATTAATATATAAAGGAGCATATCGTGTGCTATTGGAGGAATACATTCATGATCTGTTACATAAAGACGGACTTCCCCATGGGAATACAAAACTACAAAACAAGTAATTCACACTATGTGCATTCTTGTATAATTCTCTGAGAAATAGACCAAACATTTTGAAAGTGGATATTTGCATGTCCCTGAGAGGCTTTACATAAATACGATTAATGTACCGCATAAATAAGCATCGAGATGCGCTCACCTGATTGGTCGATTTATGACGGACATAATTCAGCAATTATTTCCCATGCGGCCTACCATACAAGCAAAATACAAAACGAGTTGTTCCTTCGGCAGCGGTTGCAGACGTTCCTTGGCAGCCATTGCGCGTTATGGCGTTGTTACCAAGATACCTCTTTTTCTTTGCCTTGCAAGTTTTTTCGGTTTACGGGTGAGTTTGATTTCGATCTTTTATTTCTATTTTGCACTTGCTCAATGCTTTGTGGGTATTGCAATTAACGTTAGGTACCTAACATCTGTTTTCATAAAAATCACAATGGAATAGAACCGGAATATAAAGTATGTCTATAATCTTGGAAATACTTCTAACAACATATATACTCACTTACAGATTAAGAATAGGCTTGCATAACTGTATTTTAACCACAACTGTTACCTCATCACCACCAACAACAACAACATGAACAAAAATATGAAAAGGTATAAAATACTTCATTGGCAAAACGTAGGCAAAAGCTTGATAATTCAAGCTTTCATGTAGCATGTTTACTTCCAATTGTTGACCTTAAAGAAACCCATTAATTGCTAATTATATATGTTAACTATATATTGTTTAGCAAAACTTGTCTAACGTCCTTCCGACTGATCAGCTAAAACTGACATTTTCCTAAGTTAAATAAAATATATCAAGTGAATGCATTTCGTGCGCACGTTTATGGCAAGCCACATGTGCAATAATTCGATAAACCGAGTTTATCGCCGTTAAACTCTATTTTTCGATCGATAAACTGAGTTTATCGACTGGATGACCGTGTTTTTCGCAATAAACTCAGTTTATCGAGCGAAAAGCAGAGTTAACCGAATTAACGGCGATAAACTCGGTTTATCGAAATATTGCACATGTGGCGTGCCATATCCAATTCGATAAACTCGGTTTATCGAGTGATAAACTGAGTTTATCGATAAACTCAGTCTATCGATCGAAAAACAGTTAACAGAGTTAACGGCGATAAACTCGGTTAATCGAATTATTGCACATGTGGCGTGCCATATCCAATTCGATAAACTCGGTTAATCGAGCGATAAACTGAGTTTATCGATAAACTCAGTTTATATCAGTTAAGGGCGATAAACTCGGTTTATCGAATTATTGCAAATGTGGCGTGTCATATTATCGAACAACTGTGTTTTTCGGTCGATAACACTGAGTTTATCGAAATCTGGGGGGGGGGGGGAGGGGGGTTGAAATATCGAGAACAGAGTTAATCGAATTGATAAACAGAGATTATCGATAAACTTAGTTTATCGAGCGAAAAACATAGTTCCCATTTGATACACTCGGTTTATCGCCGATAATCTTAGTTTTCGAGGTAACCCTGCTCTGCTCGATAAACTGAGTTAATCGGTTTGGTGAACTTACACCCCAATTGGAAAATGGCAGGGTCTGAAGAAACTGCTACAAAAGAAAGAGAAAGAGACGAACGTTATTCATGCTTCGGGAGTGGGGCGGCGGGGTTGGGGACTTTAAGCAGAGGGCGTCCGGTGTCAATAAGGGATACCGGGAAGTAGGGGATCAACTATGATAATATGTATTTTTACAACGGAAACTTAAACAATTGAGTCCTATACTTTCTACACCACAGTGACTTTTTGATAGCTACCGTTCCCAATCTTGTAAGAGCGGGAGATACCGAGACCGTACTGGTTACGATTGAGAAAGACAACAACGATTACCCACACCGCAGTGTATCGGTAACCGTCAGCTTCAAGAATGCCGATAATTCTCTCATCGCTGAAGAAACCATCAACATCCAAGAAGGTACATATTGTCACTTTTTATGGAACAATCACGTTACAAAATTTTCATCATTAAAGCAGCCTGTTGCTTTTGTTTGGATAAGCTTTCTTCAAACTATGTATTACTATGATGTAATATTTACACATAATTGGTCACTCTTCAGTCTATAAGAGTGTTGTGCAGAGACAGGGGTGACACGATTGCGTACAAGTTTGTTCTAATATCGTGTGCATTATCCTTGTGTAAGAGGGACATGGCAGTGGGGAGGTTGCAGTGGTTAGGTGGGATTGGGTGGCTGGGTGCGTGGGTGTGTGGCTGTGTCGCTGCGGTGGAGGCGTTTTCATATTGGGCCCATATCAAGGTCGGTCCGCCACTGCTGTGTAAAGTCAACACTACTTGCTTGCTCCCACTTAGTTAGACACTGAGCAACCTTGCTGTCGTTCAAAAGAATTTAATGTTTCATTTGCAAAACCTTGAGCTTCATGCCTATAATTCCATCTTTCCTGGTTTCCATCTTAGGGAGTTAAAAGTATATATCGTATTTTCAAATTTGTTATGGGTTTATATTTAACTGTGTATAGTTAAAGTTGATTATGGCGTCGCAAAATAGTGACAAATTTAACGCAAAATGTAGCTTTAATCGAAGCACCTTTTTGTGTTCGGTCGCGGAATTTTGCAAATCCTACTGGTTATTAGGCTATGCCTATAAGATACCGTTGCTATTGATAAAATTAAACACCATAGGCCTACAAGATTTCATTGATTCTGAAGATTGTCGGAGTAACATTATAATTTCCTTTTGCTATATGAGAATTATCCACTTTTGACACCATTATGTATGGAGCTAGTAACATATGGTATGAATTGATGTTCCACACCGCAATTGTAGTACATCCGTTTGAAAGCGTATAGCAATTGGCAGGAATACGCCTAAAATCCTATATTCTTAAAGTTGTTCATGCATATGACATTGAGAAGTATAGCCTCTATAATTCAATATAAAGGCCTACATATGTCAAAATAAGCCTGTATACCATTAATTGTCTTTTTTTAAAACAAAAACAGGTCCTTCCGAACCCATAAAGAAACTTATCTTATAGTCCATGATAGGCATTGCAACACATAAATGTTTTTTAATTTAAATATGACTGTCTAAACTCGGCCAACTTTAAAACCTGTAAGGTGACCATCATCTGATGGAAACCTGTCCCTTATGCACCAAACTGCATGAATCCACGGTTGTAACGTACAGTTCTGCCCGCTTTCCAGTAAATAAAGGACCTAGGCCTATATGCAGTGTACCTGTAGTTATTATTACGTGACCTGTGTCCCAGTATCAGTAGGTCATACCTTTGGACCATTGCCAGATCCAAAGCTTCAGGTCCATTATATTAGTGACAGGAAATGTACATTTGTTAAATGTAGGAAGCAAACGTCTTGCCGTATGATCTGCTTGGTTCTCGAGTTCTAAATGAATGTTATGAAGAGGCTCTTGTAACCTTATAATCCCAAATAAAAATTAGCATGTAAAACTAGAGAACCTATTGCAACCAATAGCACATTAGTTAGCAATTATTGTATACAATTTAGGTATCTGTAGTGAAATTGTTTTAATGAATACTCCAGGGGCAACCTATGTACAGTAATACTCTAAGTTTAGACTTCGTCAAAATGCAATGTTTTCATAAAACGATGTGATTGGCCACTATAAAGTTGTCATAAATAATAAAAGGAAGTTATTTCCTGTATAACTGATGTGATGACTTCGCTCACAAAGCCTCACTTTAGCGTTGCCATATACATTCTAAAAAGTTTACTTAATTTTAAAAATCACTTCTCCGAGATCAAACATGATTTATGTATGTTGTTTTCAACATATTGCTACAATATATTTATGGCAAATTATTAACACACCGTAATATCAGCCTCGTCATTGTTAAATGTTCACAAAAAATAAATCCGAGGATTGGGAGGAGAAACTAAACCCAACCCTCCTCCCAAAATGGATCCATCGCAAGGTTTCACAATAGAAAGAAAGTTTCAGTCAGATCTGGTCAGTCAAGCACATTACACTGATCCTGTAGTAGGATATATTCTCACAAAAAAAGGTAAGACAAATTGTATTAATTATTTGAGTGCCAGAATCTGGCTGCTGGGAGTGGTTGATATTAGCCTTGCCCCCTGAATCACCAATTTGACATTAAACAAGTAAACATTTTGAACCACTTGCAAGTTATATTTTGGTTTCTTCGTTGATTTTTGTTTCTTTGCTTTTTTTTTCTTACGTTTTACCTTTACCATTGTTTGGTAATATGGGCCTGCCCCCTCCCCCTCCCTGTCAACCCCAATCATCTGCTACTGTGTCACACGTCTGTCAAAAGCATGCAGATTTACTGGTAATCTTGGGAGGAGAGGGCATGTCCAAACAAAATATGTCCTTTCAAGGTGAAGAACATTACACCCATACATATGTCATATTGAATTACTACTATGCATAACATCGGTGAAATAACAAAAAATGTAAACCAGCATCACAGCCTTTGCACTTGGCCGTCCCGAAAATTTATAAATTTGTTTGCCTACAGTGCAGAGGTAAACCTTCAATGTGTGTCCAAATTACCACATGACCGACAGATACACATTATAACAGGTCGTTCCAAGTATTACATATCCCTCCCATCCAAATTAGAATACGCATTCCACAGTCATTCTACTATGTCTGTGCCCCACCCCCTCCTTTTTCAAAGACGTCTTAAAAATTAAATCCAAAATGGAGGGCGACTGGCATTAACTGTTGGCTGGATTCATATCTTGGCCCCTTTAATGATGAGATTGTGTTGGCATATTTCCCTTGCCGTTATCAGCATGGTTTGTTATACATGCATGTTATTAAGGAGGATCGTAAAAACGTTATGGCAAGCCTTTGAGATATTATAACGCAAAATGTCACTTTAGTCTATTCTGCACGAGCTCTTGCAGTTTAGCATGCTAAACTTGCTCTCGTCCTGTAAACTGAAAGGCTAAGCGGTTATGGTTTGGAAATTTTCCAAATGCCATGATACAATAGGCCAAGTCGTCGGCTATATCATGCGACAGTGGGGAAGGATATATGCCAGTTAGAACTTCTGTCTATACTTGGGCTTGGAAAGTGAGGAACTTTTAATTACTAAGCCAATGGAGTAATTAATTGTATTGCGTATAATTCGGAGATTATCATGAGATCCAAAGTAACTACATTTAAATTGCACATTATGCCGGGTTGTTTGTTCTCTCATGATGTAGGTGGAAATAGAGTGAACTCTGAAACAGCC
>KN882348.1:159437-171235 GCA_000934455.1 Apostichopus parvimensis
CTCCTAGATCGTCGGAAATGACACTTCCCTAGCATTGTAAGCAGGGGCGTCAATCCGATTTTGAAACGTGGGTGGGGGGGGGGGACGTAATCGATTCTAGTATTCCGGCCGCAAGTACTATCTAAGCGGAGAGCCACCATCGGTTGGCGCGCAGCGTACCAAAAAATTTCAGATTTCAATATCTGCCAGATCGCTGGAGATGGCACTTGCCAGGCTGGATAGCAGCCATCTAGTTGCGTGATTTCGGGAAAAAATAACAAATTCGTCACTCAGGAAATCTGCAATAAAGTTAATTTTTGGTGGATTATTTCTGTTATTCATGGATGTTATGGATGTTGCACTGTCCAATTGACATCAACATTAGAACCCAGTGCAAGTTGACAAATGATGCGGCAAACTGGAAACCCCAGCCCCATTTTGCCCTATGTTTCAGGATAGAATACCCCTCATTTGTTCGAACCCATGGCAACTAACAATCTGTGAATACATTTACTTCGAAATGGGCACATTATATTGCACCAAGTCGGTCAAGAAATGACCCCAGGGTATTCAGATATAGGCATATATAGGAACGATGCCCCAAAATGTCCCCGGACATACTATAGGCGAAGGAAGCTATCCGCCGCGACTGCATGTGAGTTTCTCGACTTGCCGTCCTGGGAGTGATACCACAAAATTGTGAGGCATTGACATTTTTCGACAAATCTGCAAATTGCGCGTGGAAAATAAGGAAAGATTGACTGGGCTTTCAGCCAAGTAACATACTGAATGACCGAACTATATGTCAAACTGACATTATCAAAGATTACGTCTGAAACATTATTAGGGTGATAGACTGATTCTCAGCGATAGTATTGTCTCCTTTCTTGAAAATTTGGCTTTTTAGCGGTTTTAAGAGCATCAGGGTACGTCCTAGAAGTGAAAACCCGACCTATGCGCTATGTCACGTCCGGTTTTTCAGCAACTATAGTCTACTGCCGGTCCGCGGTCGAAGGGTCGTTCAAGAGTGGTCATCATGGAGATTCGAAACCATTCAGATCAATGATATATTTTTCGCACATGTATTTTTTTTCGACACCCAAAATCCCAGTGGGGGGTCGACTGGGGGGCGACAAGCTTTCATGGGGGGGGGGGCTATCGCCCCACGCCCCCCTTGGCTACGCCAATGCAGGGTAGGAGTTGGTCTGTAGATTTTCTTGTAGCGCCTTGCGAAGACTGTGAGATCCTTGCGAGACGAGTTTCAACGAATGCTAACTTCTGTTCAAGCTGATGCTGGCGAACCACAACCAGCGTATTCAACTAATCGTTGAATATAGATACGAATAGGCCCTACATCCATTAACACTGATCAGTAGTAGAAATCAGGTTTAGGCTGAGCAACTACAATGTAGGCTAGGCTGCGGTATAATATGATGACAACGAAGCAAATAGGCTATATACGGGGCTTCTGAGCACAGGAAAAGCAACAAGACGGTATTCTGGAGGTGATGGTAATACCTCTCGCTTGCGTGGAGATCCAAGCATTTCTACAAGTTCACTTTTTGCGAGAGAGTATTCTCGAGCTTAGATGTGGGTCTCAGCTCTGGAGGGGGACAGAATTCCACGCCGTTTCATTAATATGTACATGTGTCACAATGTCGAATTTACAGTATCCTAAGAGCAGTGTCAAAATATGAAGTTTAATAACATATACAGTTCATTTTTACATATATATTATATTCCAGATAATGATTATTTGTCATAATTGGATCTAAAGTAAAGAAAATGACTGCAGTTTACAGAGTTATTTTGCTAAGACTACGATTTGTTGAAAATGATGACGTCAAACCAAAAAGTTTGGCACGGAGCCATGGCCATAGAAAACGTTTCTGTGCGTATGTTGACTTTGTTGTGTACGTAATGTCGTATATCATACAAACCATCAACAGACAGCAATACTACTGCATCACTATACATAATATACCTTTCGATATTCGGTAAAACAACTTGATGTAAACTCTCACTAATATTTCTTATACATTCTTGAAGTAATTCGCTTGAATGTTAGGCGTAGGTTAAGAAAAGAAGTGGCTCTGCGGACGAAAGCAGTTTTGCTTAAATCACGATATCTTGGTCTTTCGGGGTCTGGATTTTAGGCACAAGTTGTTCGCAATACCGTGCGAGATTCACGAAAGTAGCCTAGCCGTAGCGCTACGTAGTAAGACATAACGTTAACCTTACATTGCAATATGACCTAGGCTAAGCTACATGGCAACCAGTTCGTCACCGAAAATGTTTTGGGCGGCATTGAGACAATTGCTCTGACCAGAATCTCCTTAGAAAAATTTCTTGGTATTTGTTTGTTTGTCACCCCATTTGAGAACATTGGGTTATGAATGAATATAAATGGACCACTGTCACAAATTTTGCTAGGCAACCCGGTAACTAATTCTTAGTCAAAGGCCTACTCAGCATGTTACTTGTACCTGTTACTGCCTAGGCCTAAGCTATGTACAGTAAGTTCTAACTCTAAAATTAAAAGTAATAAGCTCGGCCTCAGTTAGGCCTAACCTAGCTAAGACTGGTTTGTGGTGCATCGTGTACACCTAGCAAAATAGCCAAACGTTAGGTAGCCTATAAATTGTATAAACTTTATTTTTTTAGTTGCATGATTTGAATCTTTATTACGGCAGTGGTAAACCTAATGTAGACTAGGCCTTAAAATATGTTAGACCTAATAAAATTAAGGTGGCACTGAAGAAGTCATTGGACATTTAAAGTCAGGAAGGGACTTTCTCTTATACTTTCCCAGATTATTTTTATCATCTTGGATATAGTTTCCAAAAATTGAAGAAGAACATACAATGTACATGTTTACAAGTGAAAAATAAAAGTTATTTCCGCAACAGATATTTGTGTGCGGAAAGTGATCAGCGGAAATTATGGGATGCCGAGAGTAACAGAAACTGCCTAAGTCTACCGTGTAGATTCTAATCGAAGTAAAAATACTACTAAAGACTTAAATTGAAGGGTAATAGCGTATGAAATCAGTCTCACGGGTAAACTTCTGGCAGCAGCTTTACTCCCCAAACACAATGACGCATTACAGGTTTAGCCTAATGAGTAATGGATGTTGCACTTTTTGAAAGTTACACCAATGAATTATTCATGAGCAGCAAAACAATTTCTCTCTCTGGGATAAGAAATTAGCCACCTACAATATTTTCCATATTCTGTCATGTATTCATTGGTTAATTGAGATTTTGCCATCACCCCAGGTAAGAGGCTCACCAGAATATAGCCCAGACTAGGCCTTAAACAGCCACTGGTCCAATTTTGTATGTAGTATGTAATGTTGGTTCAATTTTACCTACTGTGTGTACTGTATCACACAGTCCTCTGCACCTGTACAATGCAGAATATAACCCACGCTAGGCCTTAAACAGCCACTGGTCCAATTTTTATTTGGTATGTAATATTGGTTAATATTGGTACCTACTGTGTATACTGTTTCAAACAGTACTCTGCACCTATACATTGTGTAGACACAATGCAATTTGCACTTTGTATACATTTGGATGGGTTTTATGGGAGGGCATCTTTCGTACGCAGTTGCCATAATTGACGTAAATCATCATAGTAGCACCGTAGTGGAACTCATATGATCATACGAACGAGTGGGAGAACGTAGTCTTCTGGTTTCTGAATGTTTCTGGCATACTTTCGTTAACGCTTTATCAAAATAGAAACACACTTTCTGGATGTTTCTTGCATCTTTGCAGGAGTTATTCACTAATATACAGTGCAGTGGAAGTTGTGTATAATTCTGGCTCATTCCGGGAACCTCCAGGGAACGCGAAGAGGGCAAAATAATACACATACTGTATCCTAACACTACTAACAGCAGCATAACAAGGAATTCATTCAGCCCGAGTGGTGCACACATGAGGTGTATAGAACAACAATCTTGCATCGACAGGCACATAGACTATACTATTTGACAGGACCTAAGACATATCGAGAAAGAAACCTTATTTGAAAATGTTACCGGCAAATTTTCAGCAATCCACGCCTCACCCCCTCATTACCTAACTTATATTATTTATCTCAGCCCTTCATGTATTATACTGCGTATGAAAATTTGTACTCTATCGACAAACATCGTACTTATTGCTGATCAACTCACACCCTTGAGACACCGAACTGAATCATGGTAGGTTAAATTACGCACTAAGTAAGGGTACCATAGGACAACACACTAACATTGGGTGGACTTTTTTTGAGATGGGGTCAAAAGAAATGTGTTTGCGTGCGTGTGTCACGAACTTCTAAACCGTAAGATCAATTGACTTCAAACTTGGTGGATGTGCATGTGAATGGGCATCAGATGTAGTGCCACTGTGACTTATGATGTCATAAGTTCAAAGGTCAAGTACCCCAAAATATCAAATTTTGGTACCGCACATACCAAAATGACAAAATTACTGGAACCCTGAAATCGAATGTAAAATATTAGTCTCTGTATGCTTACAGTACACTAATGTACGGTAAAAAGTTATAGGCGGCAAAGTTTCAAACTTTGTCAAACTTGAGCACGTACGAAAATGACCGAAAACGTGTGGTTTACTAATTTAATATTTAACTTTAAAGTCATAATACGGTGGGTAACTTTTATTTCTTAAAACAAAACTGCTGGAAATTAAATTAAAAAAAAACTGCATTTCTTGGCTATTGCGTACACTATACTACGTACAATATACTATAAAAATGCCGTAACGCTAGTACCGTAAAAAATAAGGAAATCCTAACAAGTAAAAACATATGTGTAAAAGTAAGTTGGCCTGACGTTTCGATCCTAGCAGGATCTTTTTCAAAAGCTTAATGACAAGTAACAGAAGGGACAAAAACACGCACATAATACAGACAGGTTAATGAGCATGGTGAACACAAAGGGATAGATGTAAGGAGATTAGTAAACACGGATGGAGAGAAGAAAGAAAGAAACCAACAGGGGAAGAGAGAGGTAGGAGATAAACAGTGGAGGGACAAAGAAACGATTAAGAGAAGGAGGTGAGGAATAAACTGGAGAAGGACAAAGACAGAAAGGTGTGGGAAAAAAGGGTGGAAGAGAGCTATGAGAAGAGGAGTGATGGGGGGGGACAGAAGAAAGGTTAGTCATGTCCTTCCTGAATGTTGAGCCCATGAGGTTGAATGGTGCGAAGGCGTTGTATCCACAGCCTCTCTCTGCTGATTCGTACTAGGTCAGGACGGCTACCTAAGGATTCAATACCCTGTAGGGACATGTCGTTAATGGTATAGTTGGGAAGGTTAAAATGTTCTCCAACTGGGGTCTCAGTCTTCATGGTGTTGACTGTGTATCTGTGACCATAGAATCGCTTCTTGAGGGTGGTTTTGGTTTCGCCAACATACTGGATGCCGCAATCTCTACAAGAGATCAGATATATGACATAAGTGTTTGTGCAAGTGATGTGACCCTTAGTCTTGTGTGTGAGTTGCATGCTGTGGCTGTTGATGGAATTGGATTCAACAATGTGGTGGCTGCAGATGATGCATCTCGAAGTACGATCACATTTGAAAGTACCATGCTGAATGGGTGTAGGGTTAGATGTTAGAGGTTGAACAGCAGCACGCACAAGAATGTCTCGTAGGTTGCGGGGTCGTCTGTAGGCGATGGTGGGTTTTTCAGGGACGGCTCGTTGGAGTCTATCTGAAGTGAGGAGAATGTTGTGGTTGTTAGAGGTGATTTGCTGAAGAGGAGGAAGATTTGGGTGGAAAATAACAACCAGGGGGAGCTTGCTGTCGCAACCTCGTCCCTTTTTGTTCTTCGCTGCCAAAGTAGATGATCTGGAAAGGGAGCGGATTCTCTGAATAGCTTCATGCACCCTTCTGGCACTATGGCCCCTGGCAGTAAGTGTTTTTTCCAAAGCATCTGTATGGCGAATGAAAGAAGAATTGCTAGAGCAAATGCGACGAAGACGAAGTGCTTGACTGTAGGCAATTCCAGACTTGCAGTGACGGGGATGGCAGCTTGAAGAATGGAGATACTGGTTTGTGTCTGTGGGCTTGGTGTATAAGTCTGTAGAGAGAGAACCGTGTTCCTTGCAAACAGTCACATCGAAAAAGTTAACCTGTTGGTGAGAGTAATCAAAAACATAGTTTACTTGTTTGTTTTTCTTCAATATTTTAGATCCCAGACCTACCTTGTGCTAAGAACCGAGCCATGATTTACTTGGAGAGTCAACTTGATGGGCTTCAACGACCATATGTAATTGCTGTAGTGACCTATGCCTTAGCTCTAGTGAATAGTGGCAAGCGTGCAGATGCCAATATTATGCTAAATGCTCACGCCGTCCAAGATCCAGGTAAGATAGCTATTATAAGAAAAGGATAAAAAGAATTTGTGAGCAGCAGAGAACATTATAATTATGTGGAATACAGACTAATTCATGCTCTGGTAAATATGTGAATTTAACATTTCGTTATCATGCCCACACCTTCTCATTTAAAGGTAGGAATGTGCTTTGCTCAATGTAGCCGGTAACCCTGAGAAACAATGAAAGCATCTTAACAATTGTACGCCGTAACTCAGACCGGTAAATGTTTAAGAAAGTGCAGGTGACTTTAAACCGTATTACGTGAATATGTGAAGTATCACTGTAGAATCGCGGGGATGGTAAGGAAGCGACGCAAGAGGATTCAAGCAAAGACTGAAACCTTTTTCCAGTTTACATATTGTATCGATAGTAAGTTGAACTTGTCTGTATACTGACTTGTAACGAATTTAAAGTGAAATGATGATGTGAAATAAAGGTATAACGAACTCACACATTACTTGCTCACGGGAGACTCCTTACATATCCCAGGTTTCCTCCAAAGACAAAGGAGATTAAAACTATCCGAATAAACAAACACACGCACCTACACGCACACAAACCCACAAATGGTAACAGTAAAATGTCCAGCGCTTGATTAGTTGAACAGTTAAAAGAATTTCTCTCCGTTTCCGGAAGTTGGCGTCGACGATCTCGTAGTCCCATCACTCATATACTGGTACAGTCTTATTCCAGATTATATGAATATGTGTTTCTCTACCCCGGGTTTATAGATGGTATAGAAGAAGTTATGAGCTTCCCTCGAAATAATAAAAATATTAAGCTGGAAAGGCGTTGCCCTCACTTCAGACGACTTCATCGAACATTTAATGTAATATATAAAACAAATATAGCGCTCGATGTAAGAATGGATAGAATAATGACAATAAGATATAAATGAATACGGTATCCGACAACGGTTCCTACGTAGATTTAATTATGAAATTTTATGATATTAAAAGTATTATGGTGTTCAACAACAGTTCCTTCATTGTACGAATTCGGGAGCTAAACAAACGTACGTAACGGAATTTAAAGTTCCTTTGTAAAAGAAAAATACTGATGTAGCTCTCCCCCTTTCCAAACCCCCACCCCCACAGTCACTCTCTCTCTCCTCAACATTTCTCCCTCCTCATATGTACCTCTTATGCTCTCTCCTCTTCTAACAACTCTCTCTCTTTCTCTCGCCAACACTCGCAACTCTCTCAATGTTTTGGACACCCTCCCCTGTTTCTCCCCTTCTTACTTCCTATCATATAGGTCTCATATTCCCCGTCATCTTTCCAATACTTTTCATATTCCCCGTCACCTATCCCATAATTTCCTGTCGTCCACACCCTGTAGGATCATACGTCACCAGCACCACCAACCATACCGAAGTAAGGATAGAAACGTACCCTCGCGAAAAAACAAAATAATATTATAATACTATAAGGGGAGGAGTCTACTAATATTATTAATTACGAAACAACAATACCCCCTCCCCTCCTGGAATATCTGTGATTAATTTTGTGGTTTTAAAGTAAGACGAACACTAACCTGATATTTTCTATCTGTGTTATAAGAACAACTAAAACCCACACGTCTATCGCAACCCATTGGAGAACCCGTAATCAAAATAGGTGGACGTTAAGAAAGCAAGTCTTTGAGTTTAATTAATCAAGCTACAAGAATTCGTAAAAGAATCTTAAAAGAAACGCGTTAAAAAGTGAGAAATAAGAAAGAATAAGAAAAATGGAGACAGAATTACATAAGAAGAAAATAAAACAATTGTTACCAGTAAACACTCTGGTAACACTTGTATTTTTCCAAGACGTCTTCCACGGCATTAAACCTGTTCACAAGAACATTCAGGTAAACCTGAACGATGTACATAAGAGCTGAGACACTGTAAACGGCATGAACGTTTCGTGCATAACTCGACCAAGTACTTATACTTAATTAAACTTGATCAATACAAAGATACATCTATACAGCGAAGATATTCTTATCATCAGCGGGAACATCCGCCACGACAGCTACAGACTTTTAGAAAACAATGAATGGTTTAAGAATGAAAAGATAGATAGATAGATCTTTTGACAGTTTGAAAAATGTGTATACATTTGTCAGTAGATTTTCCATAATAAGACATAATGGCCTCGTGTGATGATGAACCTAATAATGCAAGTTATAGCCGTATAATACGACTATATCTTTGTAAACAAAATAAGATCCTCCTCCTCCCCACCTCTCTTAATAAGAAAAAAAAGTGTGATAAACATTATTTCATGCGTAACAATAGTGTGTTGTTGAATTTCAAACCAGCAAATTATGATGCATACAATAATTGTCTTCATCATTTCGCCCTATCTTTATATAAGTTACGATTTCTCGTGCCTGGGGTGCAGACATCCAGCAACAGGATGGGCGACCATTTTGGCCCCAACGCCGTCCTTCAGCTCTTTCCGTCGAGACGACTGGGTACGCTCTCTTGGCACAGATCGAACTTGGTGAACTCACATATGCTGGAGATATTGCAAACTGGTTAACGACGCAACAAAATTATGGCGGAGGATTTGTTTCTACACAAGTAAGATGAGCGATTCAAGAATTCCAATATTTGAACTGGAAACCTCCTAATTATTCCGTTTTTCATCACTTTCACTGAGTTTATCACATCTATAGTTGAAATGGTTTTAACATGGCCTTTTCTTTTCCTGCGAAAAGGCATAGTTGGTTAGCAAATTGTCTCAATACGGTACATATACCATGACAGAGCTCATTCGTATATGCAACATATAAAGGTTACACTATAAAAGGAATGGCTTGACTAAATGTTTGGGTTGTGTTGAAAACATGCAGACATTTACAAGGGAGTGGCGTAGCAAGCTATAACTTTTCAGTATTTCATCGAAAGTGTGACTTGTTACAACAAACTTTCGACTATACTTGTGAAAATAAAACGAGAATAGACGTTTTGTGAAGTAAACAAAACGAACATTTTGTAAATACAAATTAATACAAAATAATCCACCTGAAATAGTTAGCACTGGTGTGGAGGCATCCTACGTGAGGGGCAGAAACACTTTCAGAGTATGGGCAGCTGCAGGAATAGGTTATCAAACCACGGTTAGTTTCTCAAACCACAGTTAGGTTCCCAAACATGGTTTGGTTCCTTAAACCATGGATTGTTTTTCAAACCATGGTTAGGTTCTCAAACCATGGTTAGGTTTGGATGAATTTGCACTGCTTTAAGGGCCCATGTATATTGCTGCACATTCCGTTGTTACGCCACTACCCCAACACTGGATAATAATCATTGTTATTATTTAAGAATGCTGTTCACTTACAGCACGTTTAGGTGTTACGGCTAAAATTTGTTTAACGAGTCTTGTCGGTCCCAAACTAATGTCTGTCCATTTGGTGTTGATTTTACTAGACAAGTACATTAAGCGTTCCATAATGACAGGATTTAATGATTTTATTCATCTGATTTACTTCCAGGACACCGTCATCGCCCTGCAATCTCTTTCGGAGTTTTCAGCCCTCAGCGTAGGAGGTGACTTGAATCTTCACTGCAACATATCAGGTGCGAGTGGCTTCGAGACAATATTTCGGTTGGAAAATGAAGATGTTTTACTTCAGAAGACAGTAGAGGTACATGTTATTAGAATTTTTTATATTGATATATATTAATCACATTTACGGAATTCTAACACACACATGTAAATCGTGGAAATCAAGTGACATATCAAAGGATATAAAGTTCATATCAATATTACTTGTAATCACTGATTGTCTTGATTTATTTTTAGGTATCGAAAGAGAACATTAGAGACCGACTTTTGGTGAAAACGCAAGGAGTGGGAATTGGAACATTAAATGTACGGCAAGAATTTTAACTTTTTTTTAACTTGTATCTCTATTGTAACGAACCGCCTAAACATAAATCGACATTGTAAACAAAGAGACAAATTGCAGAGGTAAGCTTTGTTGAAACGTTTTATCAAATTTAGGATAGTTAAATTGTGAACAAGACTGAGTTACAACAACCGAATCATAGATTGGATTTCTTCATTAACAAGGCACAAATGTTCACGGTGCGGAGCACGAGAGAAGTGTCAACTCATCAGATTTAACCAATCCCGAAAAACATCAATTGCATTAGCCTGAGAAACAATGTAAAGACTTGCACTATGTTAGCTATGTGTAAAGTTAATGTCACGTCATTTTGAACACCAGAGCATGCTGTGGCGTGAAAATACACTGTGTAAACATCACATTTGGAGGTTAATGTTAACAAATATATATTTGGAAAGTATTTTAGCACGTTAAATTAGATTGGTCAGAGTGGAGGTTATACATCATCGTATGAAACAAGTAATCTATTCTAATGAACTGCACACTTGGTGGTTAATTTTAAGATAAAACTAATATATTCAAATAGCGAGAAGATGGCGTCGCATCAAATATATGTATAGGTACCGTCATATTACAAATGCATGTTGCAGTTATATCATTTGTTTCCACTTCTTTGGACCATGTTCTATCATCTACTATCGAATTGAAATGGAGCTCCAAATCACAGTTGGTGATAACTTGGTTGGAAGAAAACTTGCTATAATTTCGTCAACTTCATATAAAGACGATAAGACGTTTTTCAGACTGTCAGGTTTTGTATGTTGGTGTGCTGCGTATTACGTATTATGTTGTTTATGTTTTTCGCTCTTGTGCAAACCTTGGGGATCTCCAGACATGTCCTTAATTAACAGCCTTACCAGCCCTTTCTAGTTTCCCGAAACTTGACAAGCTACAGTCTATGTTCGTTCGTTCGTTTGGCAACTTTTCACTTTTCTGGTCGTCAACCAACCAAATAGCTTCTTTAAGGTATTTTCAATCACTTCCGCCAAACTTATTCAGCTTTGAGCTTCAATGAAATTGAAAATACTGGACTTAAAACAATTTTTCTCGTAAGTTTTGAAGACGACATCTTTTCAAGCATATTTTCACAACCATCACAAAGGTTGAGGTATGTTACAGCGCTTTCCAAAACCTTTGGAGATCTGTAAAAAGTATAAATCACGCTCAATATGATCTAGAGATGTATCTATACGGCTCTGTTAGGAACGATATGACAGCGATGAAAAGCCTCATAGATAATATATTGTAGCTTATGGCATCATTATTTGTCCATCCAAACTACTGTTTTCCTTGGTGAATATGATATTAATGTGCGTGTTAGTTTGATTATTAACAAATATATTCCACTATAGGTCGAAGTGAAATACTACGAAGATAGTAACGGTAGAAGAGAACTGTGCCCATTTGATATAGTCATCTCTACAAGGATAATGAAACGGGATCAACCCCCCGATGAAGAAATACGATACCTGGTGGACGACGAGCTATTAATTAACATCGAAGTTTCGTAAGTCATTGAGATAT
>KN882349.1:44822-68709 GCA_000934455.1 Apostichopus parvimensis
GGTTGTCCAGTTCCTCTTGCTGGAGGTGGTTGTCCAGTTCCTCTTGGATGAGGGGGTTGCCCAGTTCCCCTTGGAGGGGGTGGTTGCCCAGTTCCTCTTGGGGGAGGTGGTTGTCCAGTTCCCCTTGCAGGGGGTGGTTTACGATCGGTATCGAGTCCACGTGCATTGTTGTCTGGTTGCTGACCATTCTTTGGTCGTTGATCATTCCCACTTGTACTTGATTTGCTTCCATCTCTTGGAGGTGGTACACCTGTACCAGCTGCTGGAGGTGGTTGTCCAGTTCCTCTTGGAGAAGGGGGTCGTCCAGTTCCCCTTGGAGGCGGTGGTTGTCCAGTTCCCCTTGCAGGAGGTGGTTGTCCAGTTCCCCTTGGAGGAGGTGGTTGTCCAGTTCCCCTTGCAGGAGGTGGTTGTCCAGTTTTCCTTGGAGGAGGTGGTTGTCCAGTTCCCCTTGGAGGAGGTGGTTTACGATCGGTATCGAGTTCACGTGCATTGTTGTCTGGTTGTTGACCATTCTTTGGTGGTTGATCATTTCCACTTGGTCTTGATTTGCTTCCATCTCTTAAAGGTGGTACCCTGGAACCATCTGCTGGAGGTGGTTGTCCAGTTCCCCTTGCAGGAGGGGGTTGTCCAGTTCCCCTTGGAGGAGGTGGTTGTCCAGTTCCCCTTGGATGGGGTGGTTGCCCAGTTCCTCTTGGAGGGGGTGGTTGTCCAGTTCCCCTTGGAGGGGGTGGTTGCCCAGTTCCCCTTGCAGGAGGTGGTTGTCCAGTTCCCCTTGCAGGAGGTGGTTGTCCAGTTCCCCTTGGAGGAGATGGTTTACGGTCGTCTTCGTCGCGGCCTCCGTCTTGTTTTGGTATCTTGTCCGTTGTACTATCGTCAAGACCACTAGGCCCTTGATCGGGCTGACGTTGACCATCTCTTGGTGTCTGATCTGTTCCTCGTGAGGCCGGATCCTTACGTTCCTCCTTCCTTCTCAGATATTCATAGAGATGTTCTGCAAACTCCTCTCTCTGTTTATGGTGTCGATCACGTGATGGAGGATTCTCTGTAATTGGAGGCCTATTAAATCCTATGGAGTTAATGAAACGGGTTGGGTAAATGTTGATACAGAATGTGATTAGCGCCACATCGTGATGCTGTTGAGTTTACATTAGACAAACTTTGAATAACCACGATGTAGGACATTTGCAATGATGTATGCCAGTATTACGCCATTGTACGCAATTTTGTTTATATATTTAATTTTAAATTATATTAATAAAAAAAAATAATAACAATTTAAAAAAATTAATAAAAAAATAAAAAAATAAATGATATTAAATTGAAGTTTTAAATAATTTCTGGAACCGCATTGCGCATTGCTGAAAAATGTGACACATTATAAGTGACTTAAAACAACGCGTACTGATTATGCGCTTAGTGACGTAATAACGTCTTTAAGTCAGCTTATGTTAGATAAACATTTTCTCAGCCTGTTTTTTTTCTTCTTTTTATCTTGATTTTTTTCAGACGAAGAGCATTAAGAATAATTTCTGTTCGAATTATATTCATGAGCAACATTTAGAGTGCAGTTTGAATGTGGTAATAAAAATTAAAAAATGAAAGGTTATAGTTATCTTTCGTCAGTATGTTTTCCCAGTATTTAATATATTTCATTAGGTTTCAAAACGTTCTATAAAGACTTATATCAGTGAATTCCACGGTAATGGACCTCTCACAGAATTCCAACATTAATGTATATTTGTTTTAAGCAAAAATAGATAGTATAATGAAACAATAAAGACTATGAACGCTGAGCTAATAACCTTTTCGAATATTCACACGCTCCGATTTGTTAATAAAGTTCTTGGTTAGTGAAGAAAACGATTGAACGAAAGTATAAACTTAAATAATAAAGAAATAATTAAATACAATATAATGATATGTGAGGATTATAATGTCGATGAGGAAACACAAATAACATGTTGAGGAGATGGATTGATCGATAGGGAGTAACATAAACTAAACTAAATATTTTGTAAGTACTGGAAAATAAAACTTAAGAAATGAAATGAATTACGGGTAGCTTCAAGGGAGCCAGTATAGGCCCCAAATTATAGCACGATATAATTGCTAGAAGTTTTCAAAAAGTACTTTCCTGGAGGTCTTTACTCTTGAAATTTTCCTCAGACATAATAAGTGAACACACAAGATGCCTGAATGTCCTAGTGAGGTCAATTTCCTCCATGGTGGTAATTAAAATAGTTTAAGAATTTTGAACAAAGGTGACCATAATTGAAAATCTGGCATATTTGGGGCCAATGTAGCATATCTTTAATGTAGATATTCGTATGGATATAATATGCGGTGCGGTGTGGTGCAAGGACGGTGGCCACATTTCTAAGATGGTACATGTGCCAAAACTTTAATTGATCATATTGTCGAGGATGATTGATAAATTCGGTGGCGGAGCTAGGGGTATTGGTCAAGGGGGTGAGAATGGTCTGTAGGGGCGCTTCCGACACTATCTAAGCGGAACGCCACCACGGATTGGCGCGGAGCGTACCGAAATTTTTGAGTAAAGATACTCCCTAGATCGCCGGAAATGACCCTTTCCGGGCCTTGCTAATTTGCAGATAAACGAAGAATAAATAGGTGTCATCGCCCAAAAAATGTGACTAATGTCAATAAGTAGATGAGAGCGCAATAAAAAAGTCAATAATCGCGAATAAGTAAAAAGTGGTAAAAAGCTGAAAAGGGCGCCAGCAGTCCATTTGAGTCCGTCAGGGGGGGGGGCATTCGCCCCCCCCCCCCCCCTGACTGTATGGACGCTCCGCCGCTGGATAAATTTGTGGACATTTTAACAAACGTCCTGCAACTTGACGTAAGAGCCTTTCGAGTTTGGGATAAAGGATCGAGAGTGAAGGTAGAGGTAGAGGGAAGATAAAGGTAGAGGGGGGGGGGGGCATATGGGGTGCAAATAAACCAATGGTGTAAGTGGTGAAGCAACCATTTCTGTAACGTGTTTTTTTTTAACTCTTCATTTTTTTTTTTTTTGCCTTTAACTCCATCTTTTATGTTGTGAAATTCCATAACGGAAACAAAGTAATTGCATTGTTACAAAAAGACAATGGCTTCTGTACTTTTAAAGGGGTAATCGGTAAATTACACTTGACCTCAGATGAAAAAAAAAACCTGGCTAAATTTGAGATTCAAGGATTCATGAGTTAAAGTGACATGAATGCATGCATCATCTGCCAATGAGTAAACTACGCCACCAATATTATCATCGCACGTGACATGATAATTATTCATTACCTTTAACTAGATAGAAACTTCTATGCTGATTCTGATCGTCGTTGTCATTATTATCTTCTCGTTTCTCACTAAGCTCGTATTCAAGTTCCTCACGCACGACTCCTTTCAAGGCGCTAACAAGTTCCTGTAGAGGGGCTGTCTGCGCAAGCGCAAAGACTGCCACCAACAAGACTAGCTGCTTCCACATGGCGACAGTTTAAAATCTGGAATATCACAAAGGAGGAGTTAAAAACATTATTTAAAAAAAATTATTAAAAAAACATGATAACATTGTCATAAATATTCATCTTCTTATTGTTTTAACCTTTTAAAGCGTTAGTATTTACGGAAGCGCAGAAGGGACATCAAACTAACAAACTCAACATATGGTAAAGTCGTAATGTATCATCGCAAATTACTTTTCTATGAGAAACTTTGAAATGTCTGAAAATAACTGGTGTTTTGACGAGCTTCATATGCATTATTTTTATTATTATTATTTTTAACATGTTTTAACCGCATATTAGACAGTGTCTCGTTAAACCTAACAAATGTTAAGTTTGACACCATATTGTGTTCAAACGCAATATCGTAATTTTTTATTCAGGAATATGGATTGCAATGTTAAAGATCACCGATGTAATGTAACATCGATTTTACGGCATAATGAATGTGCGTGAAGCGATTTTTATCAAAATAATAATTTCTTATTACTCACTATATCAACTTTAAGTGTATACAACCATAACGTAATGCTATTACAACCTACCCATCACCTTTAAAATAGCTTGTTACGGCTGATTTTGAGACGCTTTATAATATTCTCTTCCATACCCACAAAAAGCGAATAACAATCTAGCTCGAACCCTTAATCTATAACCTAACACTCTTTAAAACTATTGTAGGAGCTTGATTCTGTGAAAATTAGCGGTCAGAATCTTCGATACAAATACATGGCTTAACAATCTAGCTTACTATAATGAGGGTAGTCTTAACCTCATCAATTTTGTTGATTAAGTTAAATGAAATAATTCGTTTCCTTAAGTACCGTAATTAAGAATAATATAAAAGGGTTTCATCAGCGATGAATTTTGAGAATGAAATTCGAAGCCACGAGTTACCGGATCGTTAAAATCTTCGTTTGACGAAATAATATACCGGAGGAGGTGGGGCGATTGAGGAAGGGGTGTGGCTTTAATTATGTATGCACGTTACGTATGCCGGTGAATGTAAAACGTACAGATATGTATGTATGTATGTATGTGTATGTATGTATTTTAGATCTTCCTGCAAGCAGGAACTCGCGAAGAAGCCTCATCGGCTTATCAAAGCCGCAAGCTGACCGAAGTCAGTCTCTTATATTCATATTATAACATCATATTATTGACATTCATGTTATTCATATTATAACATTCATACATTCATATTACATTCATATTCACATTACATTCATATTATAACAACATTCAGCATTCCACATGTCACATTTAATTCACTGGTTTTATACTTCTTGCTTAAGAAAGTGTGAGAGTTGATAATGAGATGTACTATAAGAACAGTGTAATTCCAATAAGTATACTCGAATTGTAGCATATTTTGCTTCTAATCGTACTCACGTTCTTTGATTTGAATTGATTTGATTTATTTATTTGATTTTCCACAGATAATAAATATATACATGTGGAGGGAAGTCCTCTAAAAATCCAATTCGGGCTTAACAAGGTAAAGGACTCCCAAGAAAGAAAGAAAAAATACATATATACATAAATGAAAATATAATTAATGTCTTAATAAGGAATACTTAATAACATATACAATATAAACGATGTATTGCGTTTTTCTAAATGTTACTTTAGATGGTTTAGATTTTATGGTAGCATTTAGAGAATTTCATGTCCCTATAGCACGATTCTTTAAACTTAACGTAACGAATGTTGTATTACATAAGTTGTGGTGTGCTTGACTGGCACTTTTAGTGCGGTGACTATGTATGGCGCTGTTAATAGTGAAGAAGTCATGAAAGGCTGCAGGAAGATTTGTACCTTTACTCGAGGTCATTTGTAATCTACAGTGTAAAGTACTAGTGCAAGAACATGTGTTGGTGATCGCGTTAAGAGGCTTTATTTCTACTGTTGCGATTTGTACTTCCGGGTCTCGGAGAAATTAGCTCTACGCTAACCGAGTTTACCCTTTAATGTTAAATAAATAATTAAATAAATAAATAAGTTAGCTAGGTGTACTCGTACGATAAGCTGTTGTCCTCATACTAACAGTCAGAGGAATGTTCTATGAAGAAAAAAGGGTAAAGCAAATCGGAGGGTTTGAGTTTAGGAAGAAATCGGAAACTTTACAAAACATAACGTTGTACTTAATTAGCCGATATTTGAAATAAAAAAATTAAAAATTGACCTTTTGTTTCGAGAGCACCGACTTGTCTTGTACAATATGTTCGGAAGCAAGGACCAGACCACTCCGTGATCTCTTATTAATTGAAACGCCGTGTTTTGGTTTTCTTATATAAACTTTAAGTAACCAATGCGCCCCCTTTTTTATTGTAATCTTATGTCGGGTGACGTCATGTGACGTCACGTATATCCTGGTAGTTGCTCGCGAAGTAGCAGGGTGTCTATTTTCTATTGTGTCATTGTGTAAATGTATGCTGTAGGATAAGGTGTGGGTTCTTTGTTAGGATAGATCGGCCCTTGTTTATTTAGATGATTTGAAGCATTTGAAAGGAACGACTGAATTGTATAGTTTAAAAGGCACTTGTTATTTAAGACAATATTTACCTTGTATCTTGAAGCACTGTAGTACACTGTGTGCTTTTTATTTTTCTTTATCATGTTGTGAGTTTCAGATTGAAAGGTTTTTTTTGCTTCAACTTTTGTTTTGTTTTTTGCTCCAGTCTTAAACTATTTTCTTTTTCTTTAACTCAAACCCCTTTTATTGACTAGACTCGTCGCCTAATTTACAGAATACAAGCAAACACCAATTAAGTTGAGGTAAGCATGATATAATATTTAAAGTGCCTACTAATTAACTAATAAAAGAAAAATTAAACCTAGTGTTACAAGATAATATTTACTTCTTTTATTTGTATTACATATTCTAACAACATTCTTCGTTATACACGTAACTATAAGAAAGTGAAAAATATTTTGTCAAGCACCATATACGTTTAAAGATGCGTAATTATTTATGGATTGCGAAGAATATCGATGTGATGCGGGTCGGGGTGTGGGGGGGGGGGGGGGGATGCGTAAACAACTCCTACGTTTCAAATCATGATAGTATCAAACTATAAATAATTACCATAAACATGAAATAAACATACTTTTCCTGTCCCTGTATTATTATGAATTAATTTGTATTAATATATTTTATTATGTATTATAATGTAGTATTATGTATTAATATGTATTATATATGTATTATTATGTTATGGAACACTTGATCGGCTTCTTCCTTTGTTCTATATCCTTACATTTAATTGGTTTTGGTTTTTTATGATTTTCTATTTAATGTTTAAAATAGCTCTCACGATCGTATTAATTAAAATATAGTAAGAAAAAAAGTAACAAAAAATAGCGAAATTGACGTAATATTTACAATTTTTTAAACACTGGTGAGTCAGTTAAAAAGCCTATATATTTTATTCTGTGCAGTAATCCGTCTATGTTCATTTCCATGACCCGATGATTCACTAATCGTAATAGAATCCAGGTTATTTTAACCTTTGAACATTTGGCAACACAGAATTTTGCAGTCTACGAACATTTCTCTCTCTCTCTCCTTGCGTCGCTCCCTGACCCCCCTTCTCCTCACCAACCTGCCTCCTTGCCTCCCTGCATCTTTGCCTCCCTGCCTGCCTGTCTGCCTGCCTGCCTGCCTGCCTGCCTGCCTGCCTCCCTGCCTCCCTGACTTCCTGCCTTCTAACCTCTTGCCTCTCTGCATCCCTCCCTCCCCCACCCTCCCTGCCTCCCTGTATCACAACCTCTCTGCCTCCCTGCCTCCCTGTACCCCTGCCTTCCAACCTATTGCCTCCCTGCATCCCTCCCTCCCCTGCCTCCTTGCCTCCCTGCATCTTTGCCTCCCTGCCTGTCTGCCTGCCTGCCTGCCTGCCTCCCTGACTTCCTGCCTTCTAACCTCTTGCCTCTCTGCATCCCTCCCTCCCCCGCCCTCCCTCCCTGCCTCCCTGTATCACAACCTCTCTGCCTCCCTGCCTTCCCACCTCTTTGCCTCCCTGCATCCCCCTCCCCTCCCTCCCTACCTGCATTCATGCCTCCCTGCCTCTCTGTATCCCTGCCTTCCAACCTCTTGCCTCCCTGCATCTCTCCCTCCTCTCCCTCCCTACCTGCCTCCCGTTATCCCTGCCTTCCAACCTCTTTGCCTCCCTGCATTCATCCCCTCCCTCCCCTCCCCTCTCCCTCCCCTTCCCTCCCTCCTTCCTGCCTCTCTGCCTGTCTCTCTCTCACTCTCATTTTTAGTTTCGTTACCTGTAAGCTGCAGGGTAGAGTTTCATTTTAAACAAATAATACGACTATTTCTATCGTCTTATTCTTGTTTATCTCTTCATCTGCTTGTTTTTATCGAGTGCTGTTCTTATCGAATGTTTTGTATCTTTTTTAGTCAACTTTTGTGGGCTTCTAGTTTGCTTGATTTTTGTATATAAAGTTCTATCCCTGTCAAATTTTCAACCATTTTATATACTTTGTAACTGAGGGACTCGGGGAAGATTAGCCCCGGCTAACAGAGGTACCCTCTTCTTTGCAAAAGTTCAAATAAAAAACACTTTCGTATAATTATCTAAGTTCTTACCGTAACAATGTAACCGTAACAATGTAATTGCTTGCAAAGATCTTTGTTAAAAGACAAAAAGAAAACCACGGAACGAGACATCTTCGTTTTACTTCTGTTTCTCAAGTCGATGTTGAAGATTTATCGACTTTTATTTTCGGGCTAGAGTGCGCAAACTCTTTGTCAATTTAATCTCTCGTTCATTGCATTGTATTTAAATAAAAAGGTGCTTGCCACTTCAATCTGATGTGCTGTGTTTTGAAAGGGAGAAGAAGAGAATTGAAGTGGCTTAGATTCAAATGTACTTGGTATACCACTTAGGTACTGGTACATGCAGGGGCGGATGGGAGCAAAATTGTCACCGGGAATTTTGATCATGAGGGTCCCCTAATTATATGGAAAAGAGTCGACTCCACCCTGCAAAAAAAAAAATGCAAATGTGGAACATCAAAGTACTTGACAAGAATATAATGTAGAAGTTGAGTCCAACATATTTACAGTTGAGAAGTAGAATTGTGCCCAACTCGTTTGCATTTGAAAAAAAAGAAATATGATTTAATAAAATCTGCTTTACTTCTAGCCAATTTGAGCAACCCTGAAAAGGTTGGAGGCGAAAATGAGGAGCTTTGGGGGTTCCGACATAGGTGGGGGACCCCGGATAATTTCTCCGTTTCCCGGTGGGTCTTTCTGCTCCTGGCTAGAGGATCTGTGAATACGTCACATCACGTAAAGGTGTTAAGAATTGGTAAACGTGATTTTTAATCAAACTGTAAATTATAATAGTAAGACCAATTGTAGTAAATAGCGGTGGGGCCGGGGGGGGGGAGGCCATTGGGTAGAAATCTTGCTTCCCAAAAACCCCACCTCCACCCACCTGATTACGTTTTTAGTTTGACGCACGAGAATACAACATGCTGTAAGGCTTCCAAATCTTATTAACAGCCAGTTTGCTATAAAATCCATCATATTGTTGTAATAGTTTATCAAGCATCAACTCACGAGAATGAAAGTACTGAGAAAAACAAAAACGATACATTATTTTTAATAAACTTACTTTCTTCTTCTTCTTGTTTATTTTTATCTTATTTTCTTTTATAAGACAAAATACTGAGAAAGCGCAATGTAGTGTTATAAAGGTCCGGTTACAGAGTTGTTGACAATTGACATTTCATAATCATGGACGTTAAATATGAACGTAAGAGACTGACATCGGTCAGCTTGCGGCTTTGATAAGCCAATGAGGCTTCTTCGCGAGTTCCTGCTTGCAGGAGGATCTAAAATACGTACATACATACATACAAGGCTATATATCTGTGGCTACTACTTATGTATGTAAACATTTAAACAGCGCACGATAGGAAAATGAGCAACCGCGTTCCATAGACTGATATTCCAAACCTTACGTCATAAAGGCTAACATTTTTTGTGTAACTCTCACAATGCCTGTACAGAATCCTACAAGCATCTTTGCAACATATGTACCCCAATTTTATCAACATATATATAATCGACACGTTACCGTGGTAACCAGGAAACCATAGAAACACCAACTATTTCTGTAACTACCGAAACATATGGTATCTCAGTTTGTACCCTTACCGTGCATTTCATTTTAAGTATGTACGCTCGACACCCCCACCCCACCCCACCCCCTCCACCGCCCTCTTTGGATTTAATATATTTGTGACGTCATGTACCTATCTTTCAAAAGTAAATACTTTATTTTCTATATATTTATTTTCAGTAAGAATGCAACTCTCTGACGCGCAACCTGTGATCATAATAACGAAACTCAACAAACACGGAAACCATATAAATGGTCATCCTTTAATCATAGTGTCCATGTAAACCACATCTATTAACTTCTTCCTTAGCTCCTTTGTAATCACATATTCTATTTGTAATCACACCGGTCTCTTTGTAATCATGTGACCCATGTGTAAATCACATGGTACATCTGTAATCATGTGACCCATGTGTAAATCACATGGTACATTTGTAATCATGTGACACATGTGTAAATCACATGGTACATTTGTAATTCTTCTGCAGCCATGTACATTTTCTGATCTTATATAACCTCTTTTGTATATCACAGAACTCAGAGTTCATAAAACGCTATGCAATTTAATCTACTTGTGTTCATGTAGCAGTATACCTTTATTCTTTTCCCGCTTCGTTAATCACACTGCCTCGCTGTAATCATAAACCCATTTTTGGGGAATTTGGCTCATATAGTTTGTTTGTATGATATATTCGCCCTCTGTTACAATGGAGCTGCTGTTACTATGTAACAACTATAATACAATCAACATGCCTCTGTACATATATAACCCTTCTGTAATAATTTCCTTTCTCTGTAATTATATAAACTGTATTTTTCTAATCACAAAATACATCTTCATATATGTATATATCTTTAATAACACGACACTTGAATTATTATATAGTTTTGTTTTCTTAAAATAAATATATAGTTTAACACGATCTGTTGAAACAATAGTAAATGCTGCAATCACAAATAGTCTCTTTGCAATCCTATATTATCCTAATGTAATCACACATTACTTATATAATCACACATTATTTATGTAATCACACAGTACTTATGTAATCTTAAATTACTTATGCAATCACACATTACTTACGTAATCACACCGTACTTATGTAATCACACAGTTCTTATGTGACCACACATTACTTATGCAATCACATAGTACGTATGTAATCACATAGTATTTATGTAATCACACAGTACTAATCTGTAATCGTAAAAATCCACCATTTTGATTATTAATCGTAATCTTGCATACTCTATTTGAATTCATATTTTTATAATAATATATCACCCATTCTGTACTAATAAACTTCCATCCTGTTATTTCTGTATTTAATATATCTACGTATAATCATATAAATTATGTATTTTTTTGTCTATTTTCTGTAATCACAGTAAACTGAATGATTTCACTAATCCTACAGTAACCCTTTAACCATATATTATCCCACTTAAACAAAATGACACTCAAAACCATATCTCGCATTATATACACAAACTCAATTAAATTACAAACGTGACTAACATAGACCGGTACTTCCATGCAATACACACTGAAGTAACCGTGGAACAACGTATACATCAAATTGAAGTCAACTAAAAGCAGGTGAGCTAGAATTTAAGAGAAAGATGAAATAACAAACTCCTTCTTTTTCTTCTTTTTTCCTCTCTTTTTTTAGAATAATTTCAAAAGCAAGGAAACTAACTATAAATATATATAGCCACTATGAGAGAATGGTTGAATCCTTCTGCGCGCCAGTTCCCTTACAAGGAAATAGTATTTGTATACAAACATGGAATTTCACCACAATATCTATAGCTGTTCAATTTTCAGCTGTACAATCTTCATAATAATAAACATCTTTCTTTTAATACCCAATAGAGACATTAAAACATGTTTTTCTTTTACGCTACTCTTTTAATTATTCATATACTAAAATAGCCTCTTTTTTTCTCTCCTTTTTTTCTTCTTTTTTTCTTTTTTAACAATAAAAGGTAAAATAAGACAATGAATACATCAATTGTTCGATCATATTGCTTCGGTTTATAAAGCAATATTTATGTACATAATTAATATTGATGTACATAAGTAGTATTATGTATATAATTAATAGTGTTGTACATATTGCAATAACACATATTATTTTTTTTATGACAGTATATAGTAACACGTTACGTGGAAACGCTGGTCAGGAAGTGAAGAAATGAATATTCATAAATTCTTGAATAAATTATCCAGCATGGTCAATAATGTCGCAAGTGTATAAGGGCCATATTGTGCACACTTTGTGTCTCTTCGTAAACTCTTGTGTTAACTGTTGTTGCTATTTATAGGGTTGATGTTAATGTAAATATTGTTGTTGTTATGATATGTTGATGGTGATGACTTCGTTGTTGATGCTATTAATTCAAATGTTTTTTTTTTCATTTATTCTCTGAGCAGACAGTAAGGATCTAGCAGATTTTATGCTAATCATGAGAGTCCTAACATAGCAGAACTTGAAGTTCCTCGCTGGTCACGTTCAGATTTCTTGGAATATACATGGTATCAACTGAAATGTAACTTTCGTGCTTGCAGGATGATCTTTGGTAAAATTTGAAGTAAACAAAACCAACAACAACTCATATCCAAGCAATCTTGGGGTCTTCCATTTCGTGCGAAGGGGGTACAGCCGCCATCTTGGTAGTATTACCATTATCATCTGCTGGCGGTTCAGGAGTCACTTTTCCACGGGGAGTGGTCGGCCCAGATCGTCTACCTTCCCTCCGTGTTCGAATCTCCCCCAGGATAATTTCTTGCGACGTGGTTATCGCTTTCCGTTGTTGACGTTGAAAGATGTAGAGAACGCAGAAGAAGATGAAGACCATACCACAGAGGAGAAAGAAGAGAATACCAACCACTAAAATAGTCGTATAGAGTGGATTACTGAAGAATGTAGTCGGAACCGTGGCTGTAACCAGAAGGAGAGAGAAAGAGAGAGAGACGTTAGGAGACACGCGTACATGATACTGCATCAGTATTAGCCCTGGGCAGTGGGCATGGTACTAAAAACAAGGGTAGCCTATACTTTTGCTAGAAGTTCTTATTTTAAATACAAATTAGTTTGATATAATATTTCATAGCGTAACCGGTATATAGGCTTTAAATAGATACTGGTTTGGCTTTGACGATTATTGATGATTGTTGCTATGGACGAGGATCCCAGTCTGATCTACGCTCCTCCTCCGGCCGTGCGTACACGAGGCAGTTAATCTGAGATTATGACACTATGATTAATCCGGAACGAAATACTATGCATTAGTTTCAATATACCGATGGTAAACATAACGTTAGGCTACTGTTTACTATAATAATATGTTAGTAGGCTAGGTTATTATACCGTATCCTAACAGAACATATGTTTCCGAACAGAGCAAGTTGACAAATTTTCAAGTACAAACCTTGGCTATTCTCTGTGGTGTTCTCGGTGGTGGTAGTGGTGGTGGTCGTGTCGGCATCGGCGATGTTGCCTTTTGTGACGTCACTTGATGACGTGACGCCTGATGACGTGTCATCTACCACGACCACAAACGCGGAGAGATGACTCGTCCTACACTGAACTGTTCCCGTCGAGCTGTCAACGAATGTCTCGACGCCTTCGGAGCTCCATGAATCTGTGACGTCATCCCAGTACCTACAAGCGTACGGTTCGTCGGCATTGAATGACGTCACTGGTAGTGAGAGAGATATCTTGGAGGAGAGACCGTCGACAACGATATTTTCCTCTGGAAAGAGAATAAATATGAAATATTAACTAACCATTAGCGACTGGCTGATATAGTTGTAATTATTATTGTTTATCTTGATGATGTTGTTAATGTGGTTGTGTTGATGACCTTGGTCTTAATTGATTTTAATTAGAGCTGATAAGAAAATAAGAAAGTTCCCTCTACAAAAGAGTACAATTCTTACGTTAGTTGTTCCCCATTATGATAATGAAAATATAACAATTTTAAAAACTTTCAAAACGTTTATTTGTAAGATATCTATAGTTTAGGAGAATATCATATTTACTATATCTTAATATTATTTAATAAAAGGAAATAAATCCAGATGAAGAAAGATTTTTTTTAAAAAGAGAGAGAGAATATTTTGCCAATTATGTGATATTTACATCGAGTGAAGATGATCCTTCTCTCTCTCTCTCGTAAAGTTGGTCTAAATTCACAAATAATTTGTAGGAGTAACCTACCAGTTTGATCATTCCCTAAGTCGATCTTCATCACTGGAGAGGAAAGAGAGGTCGCTGTTGATGTTGACGATGAGATATAATCCACTCCGTCATCGTAAAAGACAGTCTTAATACTGACACCCAGACAGACGGTATCACTGCCACATGACCAGCTCGAATAACTAGCAAATGAGAAACGAGAATCACTGTCACATGACCAGGAATTAGCAAATTAGAAACGAGAATCACTGTCACGTGACCAGCTCGAATAACTAGCAAATGAGAAACGAGAATCACTGTCACATGACCAGGAATTAGCAAATTAGAAACGAGAATCACTGTCACGTGACCAGCTCGAATAACTAGCAAATGAAAAACGAGAATCACTGTCACGTGACCAGCTCGAATAACTAGCAAATGAGAAACGAGAATCACTGTCACGTGACCAGAATAACTAGCAAATGAGAAACGAGAATCACTGTCACGTGACCAGCTCGAATAACTAGCAAATGAGAAAACGAGAATCACTGTCTCGTGACCAGCTCGAATAACTAGCAAATGAGAAACGAGAATCACTGTCACATGACCAGCTCGAATAACTAGCAAATGAGAAACGAGAATCACTGTCACGTGACCAGCTCGAATAACTAGCAAATGAGAAAACGAGAATCACTGTCACGTGATCAGCTCGAATAACTAGCAAATAAGAAACGAGAATCACTGTCACGTGACCAGCTCAAATAACTAGCAAATGAAAAACAAGAAAATAGCTAGGCATAAACTAAAAGGTTATATAGTTTATTGGTTATGTACCCACATATTTAGCACGTTGGAATATTTTACTAGAGGTTTCTATCCTCAAAAGTATACTCAGATATTGTCGACTGCTCAATTTAACAAGTGAGTTTATCAGCAAGAAAGCAAACGAAACTAAATAAATAAGTAACAAATACTTTAAGGCTATTTGTTAGACTTGGAAGTTTAAACTTGAGTGACTACGAGTTTTCTCTCTAGCATATTTTGTAGCGAATTTCAAGATCTTTATTATTATTGTTTCATTGCATATGAAGTCATACCATGTATACTAAGTTATAAAATTTCAAACACAAACAATATATTGTAACTTAAACATACGATCTATCCGTTTTTCAACGCTACACGTCAGTTAACCACTTAACACCAATGTGAACAACGATGTTAAAACAAATCACAATAACACCGTAATACTATATCCGTCACATAGCTTGGTATATCGTAGAACATTATGACCAAGAACATTAGGTCTATATTACATCTATTTCAAATGCTTTTTTTCAATATCACACGAATGTAACACACACATTAGGTATCATGTCACAGACCAACAATGACCACCGCGGTGAACAACACCATATCGCCGACTCCCGTTTCGCGGAACTGCTTCAGACGCTTTTCCACCGAATGCATTACACAATATACCTGGGCATAACAAACCATCTAATGCTATATCCTATATGTATCATGAGATAACAATGTACACGTTGGCAGATTTTCTATACACAATATTTTCATGGCGGTATTTTCACAAGTTCAGCCGTACCTGTTGCATACGTCATCACCCATATCGACGGTAGATGAACTAGTGGCGCTATTTACATTTACTTCCCCGCAAGGTGCGGCCTTCTTCACTGCGTAGGTAGCGTCAGCCGTAGTAATCTCGATGGGAACGCCGCCGGTTAAAGCGTTCCTCGTTATTAGTTTCAAAACCTGTTCCTCGACGTTACTATAGATGAGAAATAAAATTCGGACAATGTTTTACAACGACTGTTAACATTTTATATTTGCGAAGACACACTAACTGCTTACCATTTATTGGTTAACTGCAAAGTCTTATAAGCTGTAACTTTCATATCCTTGACCCCCCCCCCCCTCGCCCTCCCTCACCCCCTTGCAACCCACTTCCCCTCTAACCTCTCCCGTATCTAACCCACCCCCTCTTTATACCATCTCGTTAAAAAGTTAAATATTCTTGGTGAGTAATTTACCTGATTTTACTATTGTCCACTCCCTGTGAATGTAACCCCTGTGTGGTAGTTAGGATGGAGGTCAATGTGTTACTACTGATCGGATCGGAGCTACTTGTGACGTCAGAGAGGATGCTGGTCACCGTATCGGCTAACTCTTCTAAAATATCAGGAACAAATGGGGACAAAAATTAACAAAAGGGAGGAAGAATTAATAAAAGAAGTTTAAGGTCGACAAAATGAAAAAATAACAGATCTCGAATCGAATGAATAACATAATTAAAATCATATTTATTACAAACTATTTAAAAGTTTGTTTAATTGTGTACTTGTTTATTTGTTTACGATTGTAATCGTTTACTCCATACAAGCAAGTTTTACTATCTGACTGTGTCTGTCTGGTGTATCGGTTATGCTCTGTTTTTTTGTTTTTTTGATACGAACACTTTCAAAATTCAAATAAAATATCACAAAATATGTCTTAGCGACTACAATATATTCAGTTCTTTGCTACAAACGAAACGTTTTTTTTTATTTAGCATAACAGTTAAATCAACAGTCGGTCCAAAAATGGCCAATAACAAGCATTTTAACAATTAACTTGTATTAGACTTTCCTGCAAACTAGCACACATTTTTTCTTGATAGAGCATTAATGGTCTCATTTGCATTTTAGAGTTTTTTTTTTACGGAATTCAGTGGGTTTCAAAAAGGGTAGGATTTTGACAAACATCAATTCATCAATTTTGCAAGTATAGGTAACCGATGGTCGTTGCAGATCTCGTCTAGAAAACGTTCTATGTGTGACCTCTGACCGTTGACCCTACGCGTATGACGCCATCACTCCAGGAGACACAACGTCACGTGACCAAGTGTTACCTCACCGAGTGTGTCAGCATTACAGTTCGGGAGTTTCTGATAACGCTTTGTACTCAATGGAATTCAAACTTTTGAATTCATTTTGTGCAATTTTGCGCAAATGTTCAATGGTTTAATGAAGTAAATTGTTGTTTATTAAAATATTATGTTGAGAATTGTTCTCATACACATTAAAAGAACACACAATATGATTGAATGTCCCAGTGAGGAAAATTTCCTCGAAGGTTGTAATAAAATCAGTTTAAGAATTGTGACCAAAAGTGACCATATTTGAATATCTGGCATATTTAGGGCCAATACAGCATACCTTTAACTCCATGTAACCCTATCAATTTACCTTTAGCACTTGATCCAAGATCAGTTGTATTGATCCCGCTGATTTGATCCACGATTACCATGGCTACGTTGCTGGCGCCATCTGCCTCGGCTAGTGCGGCAGCTAGTAGGTTGACCTGAAGTTCAGCGACAGTCGCGCTGTCTACAGCGGACGAGGACTCCGTGCTTGCAACAGATTCTAAGATTGAATTCAAATTCTGGAGAGCTGAAAGACTGTCACCTATCAAGGAGAAGGGAAATGAAATGACGTCATAATTATGTCATAATGACGTCATATAATGACGTCATAATCACGTGGTGACATTAGATATTCATGGATCATTGAAGGGCAACAGTCAATTGGGGACGATTTAAATATGCTAATACCGCTCGAGATTCTCCTCACATCATGCTTCAAAGCTTACAGTAAACTTTTATCTGATTCTAATGCTAATACCACTCTATACTGTAACCCCATATCACGCTTCACAGCACTCATACAAACAGTATGAACAGTTCCAAACTTTTATCTGATTCTAATGCTAATACCACTCTATACTGTAACCCATATCATGCTTCACAGCACTCATAAAAACAGTATGAACAGTTTCAAACCTTTACGATTCTAATGATAATACCACTCTATACTGTAATCCCATATCTTGCTTCAAAGCACTCGTACTGACAGTACAAACAGTTCCTACCCTTTTCTGTGATAGAAATTTACAGGATAGGATATTCATACTGTTCATTCTGCCAATGTGAGTGCATTGAAGCAGGACATGAATGTACAGTATGAGAAAGATGGTCCCAACTAGGGGAGGGCATATTCAGTGCGAGAGCATTGTTAACTTCATCAAATATTGTGCGCAACAGTATATATGGTACCGAAAGGGTGAACTAAGGTTCACAGATAACGCGTAATAATGTACCGTATGTTGGCGCATATTGGCGAAACTACAAGTTCATAATAATTGACTTGTCATACAAAATACTGTAGTAAATTCAATGGTTATATTTACAACATACTACAACAAAGAAGTATCATATACAGAATAATATGATGTATAGCGTACAGTGATTATAGTATAATATACAGTTGTTTTTTGTTAATAATTTTATTTGTCTTCTGAAAGCAAGAAATGTAAGGTCACATGATCATCTCCTAATGACCTTTCTTAAGATATGAGGGTGGGGTGGAGGGGTGGGGGAGACTACCGCAACTTAAAATGTATCTGTTGAGAAAATAATAACAGAACAAGAACAAAAACCCACCTTTTTGAAGAATGACGCAAAAAGTAAGAGACACATTTTGTATCATGTTTTTACGTGATGATGCAAGATCTGTGACGTAGGTTTGTTGAAAGTTGACGAATTCAGATTCGGTTACCATAACAACGGGATGTGCAGTTGCCGTTGTGTAGAAGTACTCACAGCTGGACACTTGGTCACAAACCTTCAAAATGGAGACAGATTTGTTTATAAAATGGAGGGAAAAGGAATATCAAGGAGTTGATTTATGAAACTGTTAAGAAGAAAGATAAAAGGGTGGGACGTTTTCTCCGTAAAATTATACATGTATGAAGCAGCCAATCACATGTCATTATGAATAAACTAGTTTTGATAATTTCGAAATGGGTACGGGGCGTATTTTGGAAATGCAAAAGCATTGGTGGTTTCCTAAAAATACCGTAATATATGAACACACGGCAACCCTCGCTAAATACTTGGCTCTGATTGGCTTATATCGTGTCACGTGATCATGACATACCGTTTATGTCTTGCAGTAACGGATGGTAAACTTACTAAACGTGAAGATATTATTAGTCTGCATACATTTGGAAGGACACAAAAAAAAGTTCCTATTGGCTAGGCAACCGTTTTGTTATGGTAACCATATACAAACTGAAGGCCTATACATCGACCAAAGAAAAACCCACCTCTGCAACGAAAGTGACCTCGTTGGAGACCTCAAATGCACTTGGACCGACGACCGAAACTACTGAGTCTGCGCTCTGTAGCGACAGCTGTTTAAGATCTCCGTTGTCATTGGCAACGTAATAGTACGCATAGAGCAAAGGCGGGAAAACAGATGACGTCACACAACTTACAGTACTGAGTGTGATCTGCAGACAAGGAGATAAAAATTATACAAAAAAAATATTTCACGTAAAAATTAATTAAAGTTTTTAATGAAATATGAACTCATACGATTGATATCCTATCCGTGAGATTTGCACCTACATAATTATCACAATGAAGTAATGAAAACGGCAGATGGCTTTTAGCATTTTGCAGATTTCCGTCTGTATCAGTGGTCAACTGGACTGAAGAAAATTTGTGTCCGTGCAACTAGATTAACATACCGTTTAAAAGAGGGCGGTATAGAACTATAGAGTCAACCATGAAATTACCGTTTTCTTTTCTTTCCACAATTTACATGCTTTGACACGTACACTATAAATTATATGAATATGCATGTATGTAGATAACGTACATCTGCTACAAAGCGTATGGAAAATTGTCTCTGTTGAACGAAACGTTTCGAGACGTATAAATTCACTTCATGACAAGAATGTGTATTTTAATGTTATGTGACGTCATTCTTTCAAAGCTGCCAATTAACGGCAATGTTTTTTTCTATGACATGTCATGGTCCGTCCACCTCTAAAGAGATAAGAAAGTTGAGTTAACAGTAAATTAATCAGGTGTAGCTGTTATTTCATTCAAGATATTGACCTATGAAAGATCTGGAATATTGTTGTAATGGATATAAACTATGTTGGCACTGACAGCTGTGATTAATTGGAAAACTTCGCTGTGTCCATTTTGGACCAATACCTCGTGGATGGCATTAAGTCATTTGTTTATGCTTCAATATGAGTCACCGAATATGTGGCTTTTCTATCATGTCTGAAGAGCAATACCATATATAATAACGTACCACTGATATGTACACTAACAGTGTAATAGTGTACAGATCAGTGTGACGTACCTCAAGAAGCACCGTGTAGTCTGCCACTGATACCTGACAACTGATTGGCTTAGAGAACACTGTGACGTCAATTGATGCTAGACCGACGTCTTCTCCAGTTTGATTGGTTAAAGCGCACTCGATTGCGTAACTGTTACCAGGTGATAGCACATCTGTTAAAGAGAGCACACGTATCAACAAGATGTCTACTTTCAGAAGGGACTTGTCGAACAAAAATGGATATAAGTATTTAAATAATGAAAGGAATATGCAGGTTTCAGATAATATGACACTTTTATGAAGGAAGTGAACATTATTATCATTGTATTGTTATTATGTTTGTTGTCTATGTCTTTATACATATATTTACCTCAAACCGTTTAGCCAACACAGACCTTGAATAACTGCATAAACTGTGTACTAGGCTTAAACAGCCTAAAACTTTCTTTTGAATTATAGAGACACCACAACCCAGACGTGAGCTCTTTAAATGCTATTTATGACGTCATAACAGACGAAAGTATCCTACACTATCCATCTGAAAGTATATACGGCTAAACAGTGTAACTATATATAAAGAAATATGTCTGTCTATATTCCCATAATAAACCATTCTCATATAACCATGATTCACTGAGTATATATAACTAGTTGAGCTTGTACGTGAAGTATATTCTTCACTTAACAACGGGATACATATTTTACTAGGTAAACGTATAACGTTATAGGCCTATATGTTAGGTTTAACCGTGAGTTACAATGGTATAGGCTTACCTCCCGCAAGTGTAAGGACTGCTATAGACGACCCGCTGGCGCTTGTTGTACGTTGTAATGGAACTGACAAGGCCGAGTCATTCAAAGGTACCATAGTAGAATCTGGTAAAGCAAACAAAGGTACATATTGTTTTCAAATTAGGAAAACAATTAACTTAATAGATATAAAATAAATATATAAATAAATTTTAAAAAATAAATTAAAAAATTAAAAAAATAGCAAAATAATTTTTTTTTTTTAAATGTTTAAAATATATATTTTTTAAAATAATCAATGATTGCAAGACTAGTCTTATTCAAGTACACTAGCCCTCGTTACGTTTAATGCCTGCCAAGCAGTTAGAGTGTCTGATATGTGTGTTAGGTATTACAGAAGTAGAAAATACAAATATAATGTTGTCACCGTTTCGAGTTACTTATACGGAAGCGTCGAGGGCCATGACGGGCCCTGGTGACAATTACTGTCAATGGGCCCGATTAGTTTATTCTTCATTTTCAAGTAATAATTTTTTATCTCATATTTTCCCTAGCACCCTAACTGAACCACTGGGGTTCCCGGGATGTAGCCCCTCCCCGGACACTCCGCTCATCAAACCATGTGACCTA
This sequence comes from Apostichopus parvimensis, assembly GCA_000934455.1. Taxonomy (NCBI): domain Eukaryota; kingdom Metazoa; phylum Echinodermata; class Holothuroidea; order Aspidochirotida; family Stichopodidae; genus Apostichopus; species Apostichopus parvimensis. The sequence goes on from KN882349.1 coordinate 66,212, forward strand.
TGACGAATGAATTTGACTCCAGCTAAGAATATGGTGATTGTACAAAATACTTTAGTCTTAACGTGGTCACTATGGCAACGTATGTTTAACGATATTTGGCATGTCTACAATTTATGTTTTATTTACCAGTGAAGATATTTCACGTTGACCTTTCAAAGGTCTTTTTTGGAAAAGTATGAAAATATATATAATATATTTCATAATATTGAGGATTACTTAAAGCGCAGAAATATCCACCGATAACGGTGCTCAAGGCGCATAGCAATATTACCCTGGTCAACGATAACCTTTCAAACATAGAGACAATCCCTCCACATGGCAGCAGCTAAACAGCGCCCGGCTGACAGTTTTATCCCACAGGTCCCCATTTATACACCTGGGTGAAGAGAGGCAATGGAGATAAAGTGCCTTGCCCAAGGACACAACGTAATGATCTGGTCAGGACTCGAACCTGTAAGCCTTAGATCACAAGTCCAATGATCTGGCCAGGACTCGAACCTGTAAGCCTTAGATCACAAGTCCACCGCCTTAACCACTTGACCACAACGCTCATAGATATTGTAGAATATCTCTGAAATAATATTTTCATCTTGTTAAATGAGAAAAGGTGTGATTTGATGTTTAAAAAACAAAGTAAACCAATAGTGTAGTTATTGCCAATATCAATTTTATTAAGTTAAGTTAAAACAGTACTTAATCTATATAATAAACAAAGCTTAACTTTGAATAACAAAACACTATAAAAATAAATTCTTGTAAAAAGCATACCATCTATTGACGTAATAGACCACGTGACTATGACGACATCTGTGGTTGTGTAGGAGCATTTAGCGATGAGGATATCATCGGAATGAAGAGAATTACTGTCCACTGTCAGAGAAACCTAAATAAGTAAAAGAGGACAGAAAACAGCTTGAAATAATATTTATTTATTTACTTTCAGTTTATTCGAGATTCTGCTGCACAAAGACCATTTCTTCAGTATACATTAAAGGCATTGAAGACTCGCCCCAAACCGCGTGCCGCGCTCTGAAAAAAATAACTTCCCGTTGCTTGCAAATGACGTTTTCTTCTTGTCGCTACAAAATGCAGACAGTTGTGAAACGTGATACCTTGTTATCTTTTATCTAGACCTGAGATGCCCATCGCTGCTATGTACACTGTGTTTTGGGTATTGACCGTAGCTGTATGTATTGACTGTACACTAGTGTCTAATTACCGACGGTAGCAAGCTGTGTGTGTATTTTCTGAGATCGATGGTGGTGTCTAACACTTCTGTTACACCACATTCGAAACTAGGTCAGATTACCGGCATGAGACGGTTCTTTGTGCGCGAGTCTTCACACCCTTTAACTATTATATTGAGTATGCATATTACAGTATCTGGGTTGCGACATACTTATTATTAAAATATAACTTCCGTATTTTAGACATGGTATTGATTTACAGTAGAACATCACGGTCGCAGTGTAATAATGTACTGCTATATGAATATTAATAGGTATAGCATATAGTTATCATACGTCGCCACCATTATTGACTTTTTTGGGCTATCGATGGATATCCGTTCCTCTGTGTGTGTTTGGGTACAGCGTTCTACCCAAATACGGCCACATACAAATTAGGGTAAACAAAAACTATACTCACAATTTTAATTAAAACTTAATTATTTACTATAAATATGTTATTAGATTGTACTCGTTTATTATCATATATTTAAGATTTCAGATAGGTGAACAACATACGTGCGTTTGTTTTGATTAATATATGAATCATATTCAATTGTAATGTGGACTTTGATGGAGTTATATCTTGTTCATAACGAACCACAATAACTTTCAATCATAAATATACAATCTGTCATATTTCTTTTATTTATCATCTCGGAGGTCGTATTTTGAACATTCCATATTTTAAGTGACTACATAGAGTTTGTTGAAAAGTGCAACGCAGTTGTTGTTTTTCATGACGTCACATATATTTGTCAATGAAACTGAATGCGATTTTCAGAAAAAAAAATATAACTCAATTATATTTTTTACAGTTTAAATCTCCACCAATACACGTGAGGAATCTTAGTTTACTGACATTTTCTTCTTTATATATTATATTTCATATATTTTAAACTTTCGGTGTTGCCTTTACAAAAAAAGGTACAAAGGCATATAATCTACTATATTATAAAATATGATTAATATCATACAATAAACCACAATATAAAGCTTTCTACAATGGCGACACATGCTAGTATGTGGATTTGTTTCAAACACGTATAGCAGTGTAGCGACGCAGCTTCAGTCTATGACCTCACAGGTTACGAGACACACCTCCTACCCTCTACCCCTCCTATCCTCTACCCCTCCTACCCTCTACCCCTCCTACCCTCTACCCCTCCTACCCTCTACCCCTCCTACCCTCTACCCCTCCTATCGTCTACCCCCTATCCTCTACCCCTCCTACCCTCTACTCCTCTTACCCTCTACCCCTCCTACCCTCTA
>KN882349.1:95974-122899 GCA_000934455.1 Apostichopus parvimensis
TATTCATCAATATGTTTTCTTGGATAAATATAAAATTTAATAGACACTGTATGCTTTCTTCAAGAAAGTTATATTTTCCCTTAGCTAGATTATCATGTTTTCACATGCTACTTTTAGATGTCACTTTTCAACAAAAAGTTTTGGTAAATGTAGGAAATGCAACGTGAAGGTTCTCTGATAGTAGTTTGTGACCAAAAAAATAAATACAAATTTAAAAAAATTGGAAAAGGGAAGAAAAATTAACTTAATTTTGTTGCCGCAGGTTGGGTTTTTCAATGACAGGTTATTTCATCGGAGACTACGCCATAGAGTGCTATGAAACTCAGTACCATGCACATGTGCACATACACTGTACAGCATCAACACAGCATGTGAGACATAGATAAGTGATTTATGCAATGAAAACAAGTTTCTTATTGTTAAAGGTACTTTAGCCTTGACAACGCAAATTGTAACTGGTTGGGTGATGGCCTATCCACGTCTAACCTCCACACCCAACCCCCCCCCCCCACCAACCCCAACCTTGCACATAGGGGTATAACTCGTCAGGACAACATTTCAAATAATAAGACGAACTAACTGCCACAAAATTTTGTACCAACTGAAGTCAATGCATTATAAGCAATATATGATGTATATAACAATATATATCTATATTCACAAAAAAAAAAAAAAAAACATAACAATATTGTAAATATTCCCCTTTTTGCATATGAGGGCTCATTTGACTTTGAAGAATGCATGTCAACAGGGTTTGACTAAAAATTGGTCATTTTCAAGATTTGAAAGGAGAAATTTGCGATCCCTGGTGAAGACTCCAGGACTGGGATGAGATGTTCCCACCAGTTTGGCACTTAGCAAAAACAAATGCCCCATTTCTGGTCACACTTTGTCCATACACACAATCTTCCTGCAGTCTTCAACCTTACTGCCAGAGTGAAAAATAGGACTTTGCTTCACATGCACATGAAATAGTACTAAAGCTTTCAAACTGAAAAAAAAGTAACCTTGATTATGAAGTAAAAAAAAAAAATCTATACATTATTTTGAAGAAAATTTTCTGATAATATTGCCCTTTTAGTTTTGCATTCAACAGCTCAGAGAAAAAAACAAATTGAATAAAAAAGATGGAAGTGCTGTTGAAATGATATTTAGTTAAAGTTCCTTATTTTTAGTTCACATTACACATGACAGGATTCCTTATGCATGCATCTTGAAGGTGATAACTGGAATATAAACAGGCAAAGAATCTTTCTTCATTCTGTATGGTTTGGCATGTGTTTGTCTACACGTGTGTGTAGGTGTCTGTCTGTATGTATGTATGTGTGGTGAGAGGACCAATATTACTAAGATTAATTTATATGCATGGTCAAAGGTCAAATGATAGTCTCTTTCAAGGCCTTGTGGTTATTAAGGTGACCTCAGAGGTAACCTAGTAACAAGATTATTTTTGGATCATGTTCACCGTGACGACACGATTCTCTCGGCCAGGTCACAGATTAAGTTGACCCGGCACTGACCTAGGTCAAAGGTTACCACACTAAATCAGGGATGAGCCTGGTGTAAAAAAACAATCACGGAACTTTACAAAAATTGCGGTATAGGCTCCAGTTTGCGTATGCTACAGTGTGTTAGGATAATAGTTTTTGTCCCCCGAGGTAGAAAAGAACTCACGGATATTCCGCGAATTCGCAGATAAAGCTCATGCCAGCTAAATTCTTCTCATAGGACAACAATGAACAAGTGTAAACTTGCGGACAGCATGCTCGGTAACGTCAGTTCTGTCGATGATAAGATGCAGATTTAACCCATCCAAAGGTCAAAGGTTATCTTTCTCTAACCATCAGGTCAATGGCTAAGGTGATGTTGTGTTATCCAAGGTCATGGGTCGTCATCATCATAAAACGTTTCCCAAGGCAAGACGTTATTCCTGATGTCACGTTATTTCTGGTTAGAAGTTAAACCTGCAATGATGATATATGCCGGCTAAGGAACAGTGTGACCTTATTAGCCTCCGACCTACAAGTTCAAATGCCACCACGATGCGATTCTCCCTCACGTATAAGGTGACTTCCCGTTTTCCGATGGGTCGTGTTAAATCTTGCTCCAATCCCCTGTGACTAGAAAGAGTATTTGATATCCAAGGGCTAACACTATCCTCCTAACGCCAAAGGAGATACAAGCTGTCCAACATCCACGGTCATAGCGACATATCTCTCGAGTCGACTCATAAAAATGTAAAACCAAAAGGTTCACCTTTGACCCCAACAGGTCAACCTCTGATCCCAAGAGGTCAACTTCTGATCCGAGAAGTCAACATCTGATCCACAGAGGTCAACATCTGATCGAAGAAGTCAACCTATGATCCACAGAGGTCAACTTCTGATCCGAGAGGCCAACATGAAAGGACATCATCCTGTGAGAGGACGGAGGTTAAGGTGGACTTTTTCGTTGAGGCTGATCATCCCCACGGTGGGGTAAAACCCCCCCGGGGGTATGACCGTGTCTCGTCTACCGATCGTATTGCCGTTTCTCGTGAAGAAGACCTGCAAGATTGAAGGTTTTGAACAAATATAATCATAATAATAATAATTAAAATATTGATCAGAAGTCACACATTTCAATGTCTCCCAAAAAATACCGTGTAGACAGAGAAAGAATCATGAAAATGCAAAGAAAGATTTTTAACGTCGGGACGATTTTAAACAGGTAAGGAGGTGAGGAATGGAGGGTGACCGAGGCTCTCCGGATCATACTTTAGAGGTATTTCATACTTGCAGAAAACCTTGTAGCCAGAACTACCACTCCCATACCCTAGTCCAACCCCTCCACACCCTCCCTCTCCACCCCCTCCCTGGATGAAGCTAAATTTCACCAAAAGAAATACGTCAATTTAGATAGTGAACAATACTTTAATTTAAACAGGAGACAAGATGAGGTATCCAAAAAAAACAGACTTGTAGTAGCGTGTCCATACTGGTTACCCGGAATCTTTGAAAGGGAAGTTTTGAGGTATTTCATACTAGCATTTAAGCTTGCAGCCAAGCCTACCACTGCCCAACCCTAGCCAGCATAATAATAATTAACAGTTCTTATATAGCGCAACTTACAATAAAGTCTCGCCACGCTGTACTTAACCCTGGTCATTGGTAACACTCACACCTACACACCAAAGTGTGCACAATTCAAACAATCTCTCCTGGGGCACCACAGTGCACCACAGCCACATGTCCCTCTGGGGACTTCCCATAGGGTGCAGCCACAAACCGGCGCACGCAACTATATTTACAAGTAACTTTGCAAGTTCCCATTTATACACCTGGGTGAAGAGAGGCAATGGAGATCAAGTGCCTTGCCCAAGGACACAACGCAATGATCTGGCCAGGGCTCGAACCTGTAATCCTTAGATCACAAGTCCACTGCCTTAACCACTTGACCACAACGCCCTAACCTGAGCATATGATACCAGATACCTTCCCCCACCCACACCCCCACCCCTACCTGTCCCCACCCCAACCCTACCCACCCCCACCCCCACCCCAGGAAACAGACTTCAGTCGTAACGTTAAGGAGCATCCTGTACCTGTACTTTCTTGCCTGCCTGACTCTTCCCCCAGACGATATCGGTATCTTCCTCGTCCGAGAGGTACTCATAGTCTTCAAAGTTGTCCTCCCCGACCATGTTGAAGAGTCCATGGAAGGGATGCCTGTCGCCCATCTGCATCCTCTCACGTAACCCTCCTCCCCGGTGCTGGAAGTTATTCACCAGCTGATCCTCTTTCGTTGCCTCATCCGTATCCACTTCCTCTCTGATGGTCGCATAAAAAGATTAACCGAAAATTGACAATTTGAAAACTTGAAATACTTCTGACGTAACAAAAAAAAAACAAAAAAAAATTGATTTCTAAATAGGAGAAGACAATCCATTTACAAATGTTTCAGGATAAGAGAAATAAGATATAAAAATAGAAGCTATCAACAATTAAGTTTGATGAGAGCGGACTTAATCGGAACCAAGCTTACCGTTAAAGCGTAGTTCGGGTCAAGAGATGAAACAAATGTGTCCAGTACCGGACAGATTTCCATCATGTTACAATAAAAACTTAAAAGGGCAATATCAAATATGTATATTGTGGATAGAAAACTATTCCACACTGCTAGTTGAAAACCTAATCCCAATTTCTCAAAATTGTGCCAATAACTTGTGATATGTTTGATTATGTGTGACCTTTTGTAACTGGCTATACCTTCAACTACTCCAGGAAGTTGGATCACAGTAGGGGGAGGGGGGCTGTGATGTCATCTGGGCAAATTATCCTCAAAAGCTTTACTTAGACTATTATAATCTTCTTGTTCATTTATCCTTGAAACCTGATACATTTGAAAATGTTTGCTTAGCTGTCAAAGTTCTCTGTACTTAGAATTCATTAAAATGTATCCTTTTTTTATTAATAATATTTTTGTCTGTTTTTGACAAATTTCCAGTCATTTTTTCCAGTGGAGACAGATTTATACCATGTAACACTCAACAATTTAATTCTGGTTGACTTGGAAGTTTGTGAAAAGTTAATATAAGCAGATAGCAGTGATATTGTACAAAACACTATAATGCACATCTTAGTTTTCCAAAATACCAAAAAAACAGATTTGATGAAACTGATAAAAAGGCATTCCTAGAATATTCCTCTTGTTAATGTTGATTGATTAGCAAAATTAATTCAAATTTTTCTGCATCATTAAAGTCAAAATGACATCATCATGTAAAAGAGCATCACAGGAATATGACCTTTTTTTTTTAATTTGGTGATATTTTGTGAATGCTTCTGGCAACAGCTATGATGTCATCAGGGCAATCTACCTGAAATTATAATATAGCAGCTCAAGGGTATGAAACCTTGTTTTTTATTTTTAAAATTTGGTGATATTTTGCACCTGGCAACAGCTATGATGTCATCAGGGCAATCTACCTGAAATTGTAATATAGCATCTCAAGGGTATGACATATTGCTTTTTTTTATTCAAATTTGGTGATAATTTGTGATTGCATCTGGCAACAGCTATGATGTCATCGGGGCAATCTACCTGAAATTTACAGTGATAGATAATATTTCTAATAAAAGAGTTACATTTAGATGAAGTTTTCAATACAGATAACATTGTGAGATAAGCAAAACATTCCAAATATATCACATCACAAAGGCAAATCAAGAAGAAGATAAAGGAATGTGATGCCTCTGAAGAACATTTGCCCTTATGACATCACAGACCACCTACCCTGGCCCCCTTCCTGGAGTAAGGAAAGATTTTAGCAAATTTCAAAACAGGTTACATTCCATGAACTAATCTCATATTAGGGACAAGATATTGTCATGGGCTTTTGAACACATACTGTGACATATTTTATCTGTTAGATATAAATTCTACATCATGTACAGTACTACCGGAAAATCATTTTAATGACAAATCTGTGAGTTGTGGTTAATCGGTATCTGTATAGCTAACACTATAGCACCGACTCGATATTACATGGACTGGGACAAATGCACAGCCTGTCAGCCGTGTATTACCACTGTGACATGTGATAGAAAACACCCAAATGCTGCTCTCTGATTGGCTGGTATTACCTTAACCCACACATTGTGACAGTCTCCTGGTTCAGCCTATTATACAAACCAGAGATTATTCACATACCTTCCCATTTTACACTTAAATCTTCAAGTATTCTAGTTGACAAAATTTGGCCACTAATTAAAGATTTTTTCTGAAATTTTTTTTCTGCAAAGTAAATTTTGGAATCCCTTTGTTATTGTGGTTGGTTAATTCAACACTCTCCAATCTCTTTGCCTTTTAACGTGGACGGATGAAATCTTACTGTTCAAAGTCGTAATCGACCGGAAAGATGATCCCACACCCCATCGTGTCTCCTTTATGACATCTAGGACCGAACGCTTCACCGATTCCCCTCCCTTCGAATAATTTACCGTCGTCTGAAATGAGAAAAAAAGGGGGGGGGGGAACTGGAGAAGATTACTACCACGAATTTTGGAAAACATTTATGATGAAAGATGGGAAGAAAATGAGAAAATAAAATGATTCTTCAATCACTCTTGCTGTGGACAGTCAAAGGAGTAATTTTATCTGGTATCGCATACAGTAAGCAAAATATTATGAAAATGTTCATAGTGCTAAGAAATGCAAAGAAGTATCGCATTTGTTGTACACAGAAACGACAGGTTTTAAACGAGACAAAATGTACAGGATTGTAAAAACTGCTGCACAAAATATGAACAGTAGTAAAATATCCTGTGTCAATGCCCGGTGAGATATTAGCACATATGGTCCAGATACCAGAAGCTACCAAAATGTTTTGCATATACAAATTAATCAGAACAAAATCGATTGATTTCATGAATACGGGTTGGTTATCAGTATTTCTCAAACATCCTCGCAATGAACGTATTCCAGCTAACTGCATATTCTGAAGGAGGTTCTCTTCGAAATGGAATTGAATTAGTAGGAATTGAATTAGAAGGAATTGAATTAGAAGGAATTGAATTAGAAGGAAATGAATTAGAAGGAATTGAATAAGAAGGAACTGAGTTAGAAGGAATTGAATTAGAAGGAAATGAATTAGAAGGGAATTGAATTAGAGGGAATTGAATTAGAAGGGAATTGAATTAGAAGGAATTGAATACTAGGAACTGAATTAGAAGGAATTGAATTAGAAGGATTTGAATTAGAAGAAATTGAATAAGAGGGAATTGAATTAGAAGGAATTGAATTAGAAGGAATTGAATTAGAAGGAATTGAATTAGAAGGAATGGAATGCCAGGCCCTCTGGCTTTCATACGTAATTATTGCAAATAGCGCAATTTGATGTTTCTTACTAATTTAGCTAGGCTAAATGGAGAAGAATGAATCAAGCTGTATGTTAAAAAGGTTAAAAGGTTAAAGGTTAAATATATAAATAATGTACACCTCTCACCTGCGTGGTATGCAATTGACCCTTTGACCCAGCCTGGGTGCCGCTTGGACGGGTAATTCCTGCGGGCTAGACCTATAGCTATAAAGCACTGCTTTCCAGGATCTACAATTTTCAATTCAAAGTAGTAATTTGTTGGGGTCAGAGGTCGCCTTGCCTGGGCTAGACCGACATCGTCTATACCACAGCCGTGGCCGGCGTAGGACAGGATCTGAAAACCAGAGAATTGTAGGAATAGACCAAAGCGTTTGTTAAAGATATTCAAATTAGGGTGCCAGGTTATGTGACATAGAGATGGATGAGGACAATATTTCGCATATTTCCTTACGTGCATCATACGTGCTATCATAGGTACATCATATGTGTAACTTACATGAATCATAAAACGTGTGCACCATATGTGCTCCATAAATGCATCATATGTGCACCATAAGTGCTCCATACATACATCATATGCGCTACATGCATGATATGTGCACCATATGTGTTCCATACATGCATGAGATGTGCACCATATGTGCTCCATGCATGCATCAAATGTGCACCATATGTACTCCATACATGCATGATATGTGCACCATATGTGTTCCATACATGCATGATATGTGCACCATATGTGTTCCATACATGCATGATATGTGCACCATATGTGCTCCATGCATGTATCATATGTGCACCATATGTGCTCCATACATGCATCATCAAGTGTATCATACATGCATCATATGAGTGCATATTGTATGTGCATAACTCTGCATCATCATTCCGACCAAGCCATTAACTACGCACACATAATTACTGTCGATATCACTCAATGTAACTAAGAGATCTATGCAGCCATAATCACTTGGATACTCCAGATTCTCAACCTATCCAACATTTAGTCCAATACTGAGAAAGCATGTGTGTCCCTCAGAGTACATTGTATATTATATCGCCATTTGCAAACCTGTCCATATTTATCCTTCAATTCCTCTTTAGGAGTGAATGTTACTATCTGTCCCTGGGAAAGCCACACCTTACACCCTACCTGTCCCTGTAGGACTGCATCATGTAGGACCTATCTTGCACCTTACCTGTCCCTTGTTCACTATTTCATGTAGGACCTATCTTGCACCCTTACTGTCCCTATTAGCCACACCATGTAGAACCTATCTTGCACACTAACTGTTCCTTTAACCCATACCATGTATGACCTGGTTTGCATGTTACATGTCCCTGTTGGACTACTTCATATACAGTAGCACCTATCTTGCACCCTTACTGTCCCTATTAGCCACACCATGTAGCACCTATCTTACACCATACTTTCCCTATTAGCCACACCATATAGCACCTATCTTACACCTTACCTGTCCCTGTAAAGCCACGTCATGCAACCTTGCCCAATCGTCTTCTCCCGAATCATCTATCATGATATTCTCCAACTGGTCCGTCCAGAATGACCTTCCAATGACCTTTAACCTCTGACCTGTTTTGACCAGGCTCACTGCAGGACACAAGCCAGCAGATGGGACCATGATATCTTTTCGCAGAATCTGCGAAGTAAAGAAAATCAAAAGACAAAAAAAATCAAAATAGTTAAGGCTAGCTGGCTGGTATGAAAATAATTTGTCCATCAATATGCACAGAATATTTTCATGAGTTTCTTTACGATAAACATAATAGAATCTGTGTTAGTACAAAGTAATCAGAATAATTCCCTTGATTCAAGACACATAAATAAAACTTGATTTTCCTAACTACTTTTTATTTATTTAAGAAGCTGATTAGTTCCTTTTTTTTTCAAACATTTATACAGCTAACAGTGTGTTTTCTTTAAAAACAAATTCTTTTAACTTAAAAACAAAAGAAGTTCCAATGACTTACATATTTCTTTTCTGTAAATAACCACAAAACTCACAACAATGCTACATCAAACCGTTTGTAAATCTGTGTTTCAAGTTCATACAAAATACCATTTGAATATAATTTAGTTTATCGTAGTTGCATTGTCTCTGATGTAAGCTAATTTATGCTTTGAAGATTGGTCCGAAGCAATATTAACTTTTTAACCGATCCAATGAACTAGGGATTCAGTCGACTTGTCTTGTGGGTATGGGAGTCCCACAGACGTATGCAGCCCAATGGAGGTATGTAGTCAACTTGGGTAATGTAGTCCAACTTGGGTAATGTAGTCCAACTTGGGTAATGCAGTCCAACTTGGGTATTGTAGTCCAACTTGGGCAATGTAGTCCAACTTGGGTACTGCCGTCCAACTTGGGTAATGCAGTCCAACTTGGGTAACAGTCCAACTGGGTGATGTAGTCCAACTTGGGTAATGTAGTCCAACTTGGGTAACAGTCCAACTGGGTGATGTAGTCCAACTTGGGTAATGCAGTCCAACTTGGGTAACACAGTCAAACTTGGGTAATGCAGTCCAACAGTGTCATGCAGTCTCACACAGCTATTCAGACCAACCAAGGTTTGTAGTATAAAAACAAACTTACAGCAAGAGATGGAGAGGGGAAGGGGGTGCGAGTGGGGTGGGGGAGGAGTTGTGGTTGGGATCGTTCAAGTTGTTATTCTCCGTCAACTTGTATTGATCAGATGAAGGTACACTTTTATGTAGCTTCATTTTATATTTTCTTGGGCATAATACCTACAGTTCCATAAAAAAAAACAAATTTAAAACATTTTCAGTGTTAATGCATTATTTGACATTAATGCTACTAGAATGCAAACACAAAGTTACACAATCAATTAGGATACAAATATAACAATGCTAATTAGTTACTCCAAAACATTCAAGAAAAAGGAAAGTTGTAACTTTTGTTGAATATCGAGGTCATGTAACTGCAAGTTTTGGGTGACTAAATAATCTATTTAAAAAACTATTCTCTAGTCAAAAAGTTTGGCCCTCTTCTTAATCCTGAAACAGTCCGATGACAATTGTACATTATCTGCAATCATAGTTTAGACACATACCTCTTTGCCGTTCACAGTGAAGGACACCGGGCACTTTCTGGGAGCTCCGTCCTCATTGGCTGGCTCCGCCTTGTCAAAATGCATGACCACACCGACTCTCTCAAAGCCTTTCGCTTCTACTTTGGCTGTGTAGGTTCCTTCGAAGAACCTATCGAGACAAAAAAAGAATTTCATTTGTTGCTACCATCTGTCAGGCGAGTAGCGAGAAATTTGCCAAGGGAGGGGCAAAGCCTGTAGGCAAACTATTTAAGCGTAGCGCCACCATGAGTTGGCACAAAACGTGCAAGAAAATTTTGGCCGAAAATGCTTCCCAGATTGCTGGAAATGGCACTTCCCATGCTTTGTAAGTTGCATCTAAGCATAAATTCTATTTGAAATTTCTAGCGATATCATAAACAAAGAAAATTTGCTCAAGCAGGGGCTGTCACACACCCTCCCCCCCCCCCCCCTTGGCCACGCGCCTGCCAATTGTTACTGTTTTGGGTAAAGAATAATCTAAACGTCACAAAGGTAATTCCAATTGGACCCTTTACATTTCACAAACAGGACAGAATAACAATCTGTTTCTTTCTAGGACGGGGGTAGGGAAGTGAGGGGCAGAGGGAAGTGGGGGTGTAGGGAAGTGGGGGTGTAGGGAAGTTGGGGCGTAGGGTAGTGGGAGGGTGTAGGGAAGTGGAGGGGTAGTGGGCTTAGAGATCTTAATCTTCCAGATTTGAAATAAGAGTGGGTCAGGGTTGGACATCTTCTTCTTCCTGGTATGAAGAATATTTCATTTACAGTAGCAATCACTATTAAATTATGATTGTTCCTATTGAATTTCTGTCTTAAATCTGTTATACTAATTTCTGGTCACCTATCAAGTAATACATTCAAGTTTACTTGATTTAACGAACAGAAAATCTTATTTTTAACCTTTCAACTGATTTCTAGACGATGGCCATCTCATGTGCAACAGCCAAGACAGGAGGCTACATTAGGTCCAGAAAATGGCCAGCTGTTGGTCAAGCTAGCCTTACTTATACCTGTGACATTGAAACCATGCATTCATAAATCATGTGAACTGTCAATCAGATGACCCTTATGCATACCCAGAGAGAAGTCAGTCCTGTCTGGGTTGTTCTGGTTAACTTGGTTCATATATATATAGATAAACCAAACCCTAATGATGAAATCTTAGGGACCCTATATGTATGGGCACCAAAAACCACAGGCTGTCAGTTCGGTTCTGTAACTTTTCTATCCTAAGTTCGAACTCGGTTTATAAACCTAACCCTACAATAATATTTAAACCTTTGGGAACCCTGTACGGGCAGCACACAAAACCAGAACCAGTAAGCTTACCACCACATCAATATTATGAACCAAATCTGTACATCATTAATGTGAAAACCTTGGCAAAGTTCCAGGGTTCGCAGGTTTCTTCCGGGGTGGAAAAAACCGCGGAAAAAAACACGTTTTTTTCCACCCGGAAGAAATAGGTTTCTTTCAGTTTCTTCCGGAGAAAATGGAAGAAACTCATTTTTTGGGGAAAAGCTGTTGATAAAGTTTCATAACAACCTGCAATAATTTCTAACTATGTAATAAATGGACAAGAAGCACTATAGTTTCATCTAGGTAGTTTATATCTAGGTTTGGAGCACATGACCTGCCTCCAGCATATACTGTACACAATATAGTACTAGGCTACTAGCATCAGACAATTCAGAGAACAACTATTATAGCCCAGTTCTTAGTTAAAAACTAGTTTCTGAGTGGAGGAGCAAGTGTTCCCTGGAAACTAGTGTAGGCCTACTACAATGCACACTCATTACTACGATTACATTGACCACTATGACCATATGTTTCAATACTACTCCTGAAGCCTCAGTGCATGGGCCAATCCAGGTTAATCATTCATACAGTATGGCCAGTTATGCAATTCTGGTTGATGGGGGGATCGCAAGATGATAAGTAGTCCTTCAATAATGTGATTAATAAGCAACATCTTTTGGTATAGAAAAACAACCCAAAATTATAATGTAAACAAAAATATCATAGTTTGATGGTTTCAATGGTATCCATTTCAGTCAGAATGTGGTAAACTATTTGTCTCTTTATCATGTATGTGGGTTGTGCTGCGTATATGCTAAGTTTCACAGTTTCTTCCAGTTTCTTCCGGAAGAAACTGGAAGAAACCCAGAAGAAACAGTTTCTTCCACGTCCCCGGAAGAAATAGGTTTCTTCCGGAAGAAACCGAAACTTGAGTTCTATGGGGAGCAGAATGGATACTGTAGATTGGGGTCAGTAGGTCCATACAGTGTATTGACACAATGCCTCTATTTGCCAAATCATGAACAAAACACTGAACTGTTATAATGTTAAAGCATATATAATTATATTTATAAATATAATAATAACCTAACAACCAAAAGATGTAAGTACTTGAATGAACAGAAGGTTTTTCGGGTCGGGCTGTGAAATATCCATACCAACTTCCTGTTCCCCATCCCCCCCCCCCCAGTCCCATAAAAAAACCCATACATCTGACCACATCTGATTAAGACCATTCTGCTAGTTTTCTCTGCTATTCAGTTGGGCACTATTTAGCACACTACACAACACTACCTGTGGCAGAAATAGTCTAATATAGAACCATTATAGTGTCATACAGACCAAATGTTGTAAACCTGAAATTATTTTTTGAGTCCTTACCCTTTCCCATCCGGCAATTCTAAGCCGTAAGAATTTGGAAGCTTCCCCACGTCGGTGTCCAAGGGGAAGTCGACTGGGACCAGCCCGAAATGGATAGAGTCGTGAAGATAGCCGCGGAAGACTGGAGCAATCTGTACGAATCGGTAAAAAACATTAGAACTCAAATGTCAAAAATACAGTAACAAGAAAAATTAAGCCTGCAGAAATATGGATAGATAGAAGTATCTGTCACTGAGCTGTAAAAATTCATGATACCGAGTTATGCCTGACTGAACCCCAACCTGACCCAACTCGACTGTCGTAACGCAGGAAAATAGTCCGGCAGTGTGTGCCATTATATATGCTGAACATTATGGCATTAAGCTTCAGTAAGGACAAATGAACATGTCCAATAGCATTTCTTGGCTGGCAGTTCTGTTGAGGACTTGAATATGCACTTTCAACTAAATTTATTACCAATCACTGAAAAATAACTTAACATGCGACATAAAGCGAGTAGCCTCTGTAAGGAGCTTACAGTCGTTGCTAAGAGATTTATTGTTCCAATTTTGTGCAATTTGTGCCATTTTTTTGAAAATTTCATAGCATACCTCAAATTGGTTATTCCTCTCATCTAGTACTGGTTGAAACTTTGCGACTGATGGTCCCCCCATCCCAGGCTCTCTGAGGACCCTCCTGGCTATCAGCCTGATCCCATTCCTGTTCCTGACCAGGATTCTATTGTCGTGTTGGACTCTGTCGTTGTCCTCCTCGTTCCCTGACCGTTCCTGTCTCCCGAAACCGTCCGGTTCCCTGACCGCGTCCCAGTGGAGGTTCCTAAAGGCATCCATGTGGAACTTATACTCATCCATCATTTCCCGTCATTCTGAGTGTATCAAAATGAAAGTGAAACTAAGGTGTGAAAACTTCCACTGGGTAATGGTACTTTTGGAGTATTATCATTAAAAATCATCTTATTGTGCCGAGCAATCATTTGTAGGCAGACTAGATGTTAACCAGAGAAAAGAGAAGTTGCCCTGGACTTACAGTACACGTAAACGGTTGCAAAGTTGCCAAGGTCAACCGTTCACCACCTAACTTTAGATCTTCAACATTATATGCCCAAATAAAGTCATTATTCTTCCCAGATATCTATCTGACAAGGACATTTATGTCAGCTACTGTACAACAATGCATCAGAAAAAAATATTAAATCAATACATCAATACAATTTACTGTGTATGAGGTACAGTTTTCACATTATTTAAAGCAAATGTTAGAAAAATCCTTTTTTAGCAAACTTCTATAGACTTTTGCAATGACAGTACTAGAACTTGTAAATTACTAGGATTTTTCTGAGGCTATTTCTAAGTGGTATTAAAGTTTCTCATGGTACTGGTATGTCTAAAAGTATCCATGAAAAACATTGTAATGACAGACCTGTGTAGATATGGTGGTGAAGTTGTGACTGTACCTATTATTAAATTTTAGAACTCCATACATATTGTATAGGCATAAGCTGTAGTCTAGATGTACAGACAGTTAAAAATAGTTTAACTGTTTGTACATAGAAGTCGCTTAGTTTGTCTTCGTTTCAGTGTACTTCTGAAGAAGATCCTGCTAAGATTGAAATGTTAGGCTCTCTTTTACACACACTGACCTTTTGGTACATATTTACTTTCACATATTTACCTAGGCCTACACAGGCTTTTTGTACATAGTAGATAAGCAGTTTGCTAAGTTTTTATCTCTTGGATTTTGAATTATTTAGGCAAAGATTATGTTAGTTGATACTCAGGAACTGAGTAAAGTGTCATCAATGATATCCATATTTTGCAGAGAATGTTCAGCACTAAGTACTGTGTTCCTACTCAGGGGAACCATCATAGATGAAGGCCTATAAACGTGTATTACAGCCAGGGTTTAGCAGTCTGCCACGGTACATAGTTGTCTACAGTACTTACAAACAGTCTCTTTCTTCTGTAATATTATATTGGTTTTATTTAGTAATTGAAATCTCACATATTGCAACTCAAGCTTATCATGAAATCCAACTATCACTTTATAACCTCAGAACGATGCATACATTTACCAGAAACTTTCAACCTTTATCATCATTTGCTTGGAAGGTACAACAAGGGCTCTGTCGTGTTGCATCTTACAGTAGGCTTCTTAATTATCAATTTCATTTCATTTAGACCCATATAGGCCAACTGGAGGAACAGTATGATCAGACTGTTATCTCAGTCCCAACAAAGCTTGTTACCACCATTACTTGTGTTGAAACCTTCTTTCCTATCCTAGTAATTGGATATAGCCTAGACCTAGTAACCACTGTAGCTTTAAAACAACAAAGTGGCTATTCTTACGACGAGTCGTAAGAATATAATTTCCGATTACGCATGCGCAGTTGCTATTTTTACA
Organism: Apostichopus parvimensis; assembly: GCA_000934455.1. Lineage (NCBI taxonomy): Eukaryota > Metazoa > Echinodermata > Holothuroidea > Aspidochirotida > Stichopodidae > Apostichopus > Apostichopus parvimensis. The sequence continues at coordinate 111,018 of KN882349.1, forward strand.
ACCAGGAGTACTATTTTTACGACCATGAGTAACAATAATTTCCGGTAAGGGTTAGGGTTAGGATTTAGGGTAAGGGTTACCCCTACTACAGAGCAGTTGCTTTATTTACTTTACTGCGCATGAATTCGCCGATGTCGTAAGAATAGTTTATAGATAATTGTTACTAGTCGTAAGAATAGCCACGGCCTTAAAACAACTATATCTTAGTATTTGCACTAGTAGTTGTACTACTTAGCTAGACTAGGTAAGAAATAAGCCCTATGTAGTATCACCCATCTGTGTCACTGCCAGTGAATGCCAAAGGACAGACTCAGTCTAGCAGTAATCTACTACTGATCGATGAATTAAAACTTTGGTTGCATCCTACAAGGTGTATATGTTCATTTAAAAGCTGCATTTCAATGAAAACATTATTAAATGAGCAATATGCTTACATAGATAGGCCTAGGCACTGTGAAAGTATTGTTACCAGCAGTACAGATCGAGCAGCAATTAACTGTTTAATGGAACCAAGTCTTTCTTTTAATAAAAACATACATGTTCAAGATTCATTTTTGCCTTCAATTCAATGCAGCATAGACCTACATATGCTAAGTGTCTCACTAATCTTTGTATTTATTTATTTATTTTTTTTTAGCATTTCTACAATATGGAAATTAATAGGGAACTTCATTGCCTAGTGTTAAAATTCTATGTAAAATAGCACTGAAGGTTGATGCTTTTGGGTGAGCTATTGATATTCAATGTGATGTATGCAACAAGGCGGAAGTGGCTACTATGTATACATTTCTGTGGTAGTTGGGCAGGCGTCGGATAATACAAGGCTAAGTCTACTCTAACAGTACAGTCTAGCCTGTCTTAGTTAGTAGGCCTAAGCTAAGCTAGGCCTAGTCATTCAGTAGCCTAACGTAAGGTTACCATATCGTTTTGCAGTGACACCATAGGGAACAGATGCTTCCAAATTACACGAAGTAAAATAGAAACAGTATTAAAGACAGATTCTGGAACCACCAAAGAGCAATTCTTCACAGCACCTGCTGTCTCTAGGTGAAAATATATTTCGTTCGTCACTTAGTATCGATGACTTCGATACACAACATATACCGTATCTGTGCAGCGGTTGATAAATTACGAGCGACAGGATATCTTTCCACATTGTGTAAATGAATAGCGTGTTTCCACTCAGTTATATCATATACATAACATATTACGTAAAAGTTCTGATTAATGATTCAAATATATGTCCTATAATTTTTTTTGATATTTTTTATTACAGATGATCTATTAAACTTACAAAAGTTCAGCAAAATAATTACCCACAGAAGATGACAACTGGATTAAAAATATGCTATTCTGTGGAACTATATATCAACGTTTATCTTACGTCACTTGACCAAAATAGCATGATGCAAGCATTACGGTATCTTTGAATGTATGGAAGCCTCGAGGAAACAAGTAACTAAACAGAGCGATATTCATTATTAGCCTATAGTACTACCTTTTCTGCTTGATTCTACGCTACCGTAACATAATGCTACCTAACTTCATCTCTGGAGCTGAGAGCCAAAATTCCAGTGTTTCCAATATTTCTATAACTATAACTCGTAATACGGAAATGTGGTTTACGTACTATAGTAACTCCGCAATAAAATTAGCATCATGGGTAATTAATTACTCCTGAACAACTACTACTTCACCTAGTAATTATGGGAGCCCCTTGCTTCTACAATTAAAACTATCACGATCTCTGTACTTTTTAGACGGTGAATTGATGGCAGAACTTGCAAGTGCTTATTAGTGAGGTACTCATCTTCCTACCCGGTTCTTAGTCATATTTATCTGTTCTTTCTTACGTTAATTTTTCGCTCTTCTTTATCTGTTCTATCTAATTTCCCGTTTTCTTTGCTTTGCGTCTCTCTTCAGTTTTCTACTGTCCTATCTCTTTCTTCCCTATATAGTCTACCAATAGTCTTTGTTGAATCGAAGCTTCCTTGGTTTTGTTTGTATGTGTTGGTGTGTGTATGTATGTATGTGTTTGTGCGCGTGTATGTATGCATGCATGTGTGTGTTTATTTCGTAATGGTCACTGGCCTTATCAGCAGTATTTATGTTTTCTCGATAGTGTCCTTTATATTTCTTTTTCTGCTGTAATGTTTGTTACGTTTTCTTCTGTACAATAATAACGCGACATCAATTTTAATTGCATTAATTGTAATGAAGTAAATTTGCATTGCACGCATTTTTAACGTGAAGTTCTTTAAGTATCCACTAAAACTATATATTACATACATAAAATAACCGTTTGTAACTTAGGTGGATACCCTTCTTCTTGAATAAATTCTTCTTTCATAAATAATGAAAATCTTTCGAAGAAAATCTGACATGGTCATCTCAAATTCCTGTAGTAAGTAATGGTTTATTTATTTTTCTGTTTTATATTTTTTTGTAACTGTTTACATTCAATAAACCATATCTCGAGTTAGGTATAACCTGAAAAGGAGTCTGGAATATTTGTTCTTCTTCTCATGTATAGAGTTATGAAGTGTTACATTGTCTTCCGCTGAAATATCCGTTAAATAATCGTTGCCCATGCATGATGGCAACTGTGACACCACATCGCCATCCGGTGGCAGTATAATTGGAATATATTAGACTTCATTTGCTCTTATATAGGATGCGTCTGATATGTTATGCATAGAAAATATTCATAATTCGGATATGGTTGATGGATTGCCGATTTTGGGAATGCTGTTACGCACACGGACCTTAGCCGCTTTCCAAGCTAGCATTAGGCTCGTGTCAAGACATATCGAAAATATATTAATTGGCTTTTTAGAGAGCAGTACCGTACGGTGTCGATTTGTCTTTTAAAATCGGTTTCAAAACTTGTTAAAAATGTTCCATATATATGTTCCGTATCCACTTAAAAGTTAAACTTGACATAACGACTAAGATTAAGTTAGTCCATATAGTGTCTCCCTGACTATGCATGATTAGTATATATGGTTAGTCATACACCATATGTACGGTCAACAACGAATACAGTCCTGAAACAAGACCAAAATATAAACAAGGAAACAATATAGTGACATCAGTAATAAAGAAAATATATGCTCAAGGAGTGGGGGCGCACTTTTCGTCCCCCCCCCTCCCCCACCCCACCCCGTCGCTAATCGCGTGGTTGCAACTGGTATACTCGCTGCAACCGGTGGACCGCCGATTCCCCGACATGTAAACAACTATACAGACAGTTGAGTGCTGATAAGTTCACGCATGCGGACTTGAGACTACTGCAATTTATCATACAAGCCCATATGGTAATTGGTCCGATTTGATTGGTTCGAACTAGTCGGTGCGTTAAAACTTCAAACTAGTCGGTGCGTTATATGACTAGTCAGTCATCACACTAGTCGGACTGATTAGACTAGTCAGTTAAGTCAGTCAGTCGGTTCGTTTGATTATAGTCAGTCCCGTTATTCAGTTAAAAAGGTTAGTCAGTCGGCAAGATTGACGTTAGTCTGTGCTCCTTAATTAGTCGGTCAAGCATTATCCTATAGTCAGTCATGACGGACTAACATCATTGACTAAGTAAGAACGTAGTAGTAAGTCATGTAAGACTAAACGTGACTGGCTAGTTTTTCATTAGTCCATCAGTCTAAATGTGCAGTGTTTAGTATAGGAATATTTTTTTGGCAGCACAGATAAGGTAGCCTACATCGTATACCAAATAAATTGTAATATTTAGGAATGCTTCCTTTGTCTCTCTTTATTGTTAGAAAACATACTTCAAATTTATCATAATCCCATCGTTCCTTTTCTGTACTATACGACAAAAAAGATAATAACTTCGGCAGCAGTTTCACGAGACTAACATGATACCAGTGGCGGAGCGTCCATACAGTCAGGGGGGGATGCCCCCCCCCCCTGACGGACTCAAATGGACTGCTGGCGCCCTTTTCAGCTCTTTACCACTTTTTACTTATTCTAGATTATTGACTTTTTTATTGCGCTCTCATCTACTTATTGACATTTGTCACATTTTGTTGGTGTAATTTGGCGATGACACCTATTTATTCTTCGTTTATCTGCAAATTAGCCAGGCCCGGAAAGGGTCATTTCCGGCGATCTAGGGAGTATCTTTACTGAAAAATTTTCTGTACGCTACGCGCCAACCAGTGGTGGCGCTCCGCTTAGATAGTGTCGCAAGCGCCCCTACAGACCATTCTCGCCCCTCCTGACCAATACCCCTAGCTCCGCCACTGCTAACATCCAAGTCAAATGCATAACCGCACGCGTATATACGCAAGCTGGCTTCATCACTTAGTGTACGTGTGTTTACGAACTTGAACAGAAATCATATTATATTTTCACAAACGTTAGGCTGCAGACGCGCGCGTTTACTGGCTTCTGCGTATTTGTGTGTAAAACGTGTAGGAGTGACTGTCATCAATCCAGCGCATTCGACGCGATGCAAAATCTTTGATCCGGATCATAGATCTATTGCAGCGCGAAGCAATATTGCTGTGTTAGTCATAATGTGCCACAATCCGTATATACAGCTCAACAAACTCACCCAGTCCATTTCCATGGAAACTGGACATGTTGCAGGCGTAAGCGTAGGAATCCAAGACTCCAGATGTTTGTCAAACTGGAAGCGCGTAACACAAATTAAAGGAGCGTCCCTCAATGGTCTGCTTTCTCGTTGTATTGCGTCATCAGGTAACTTGGCGTCACTTGGTATATTGAAGCGCGATAACTTGTGCGCACACGTCACAACGACCACCTTTGCGTCTGAGTTTGTTTGTTTGCAGTATTTTGAAAATGTTTATTGACTTAACAGAACTATCACTATAACGGTTTTCATAAAGGCAAAATAATTGCTGGATAAGACTTTATCATATCGTTCGTGCGCCATTTCTAATCCATTTTTCACTGAACGAAGCGAACGTGCAAGCCTGGGCTGTTACTGGTGAGTTTTACATTCAGCATTACTAGCATTAGCCTTTCTGTAATTGATATATTGACGAGACCTAAGCTTAGGCCAGGTAAACATTAGTATCTTGCATGAAACTACCGTTGGCAGTTGTATCATAATATTCAGCGTAATGAAAGCAGAAAAAAAGGAAATACAGAAAATAAATGCATTATAAAAAATGAGTAGAACGGTAACATCGTGTTCTTTTAAATAACAACAATAACACGTGGTATCATCGATGTGATATATATATATAGACCTATATATAGGCCTATATATAGGCCTATATATTTAGGCCTATATATATATATATATTTATATATATATATTACATATTTAGATATTAACAGTTTCTGTCAAATATCTATATGATAAAAATTGCATTTCGAGAAAAGTGGGCATCATTTTGATGAACATGTCAGCTTTACTGACAGTTGATCTATCATTGCAGCATATGTATGCCATATACGGAGATAGCTATCGAACTATTGAAGTTACCGTACACCACCATACGTTATTTTGACTAACATTCATTTTAAGTAATGAGAGGAAAGGCGACATAAATGCTGATAATTGTCCATCTGTTGTATTGTAACTATGAACAATTAACACTAATTTGAGACAGAGAGAGAGAGAGACCTGATGATGTAATGTTTTATAATGTGATGATGTTATGGAATGGAATCAGTTACATGCTGGCTCAGATCAAAAGGAAGGGGCAGGGAATGAGTACGTGTGAGGTTGTACACGAAGTGAAGCTATAGGCCTGGCTTTCAAAGCTCTTCGCCTATAATGAAACACGAAAACAGATACAGTTAGTCATATTAATTTATGATGTTTGTTTTCTTCAAATTAGACGAAACGGTAATCACATATGTCACGGTATATAGAATGACACGGTATTAAACACGTTACGGTGTGTAAAGTTCTCACGTTGTTGAAAATGTCACGTGACTACTCAAATGTAGTCAACGTACTCAAAAGTATTCGCGATGAAAACAAAACAATACTAGTCACCGTATCAGTTTGTAAACGTATAGTCAAGGTATAACCACAGTATAATATAGATTTGGTTGTACCTCTGTCTATATCACTTGCACATGCGAAATAAAGCAAATAACAAAGTTAGTTAGAATGAGTGATGTACAACAAACCCAATTATAAAATCATTATACTTACTAGACCTATATTTTATATTCCTTTAAATTTGGAACGACGTTTCCATTTTCAAAAAAGACACCGTGTAAACTGATTGATATTATTCATTACTACCAGAAGCGACAGGGATCCCAGTTACAATGTATCACTCATTCGAGCGTAACAATTAATATTCTGTTAACGTCAATATCTCAACAATTTCCGTCTGGTACGATATTACTTATAATCACCTTTTTCCCCCCTTTATCCTATTGTGTGCTTTCATTTTGACGGCTAGGACTACGGTCATTCACTGAAAGTGTAGACAATGAAAAAAAAAACAGAATGCAAAAAAATGCCAAGTTCGTCATAACGACTTCGATAATAATACAGATACTTAAATGACGGTGATGCCTACTCTTACCGACGATAGTTACTTATGACGTCAGCATAAATAGATTAATATCATTATGTTAAGTCTTCGGCTTTATCCTGCTCCAATCAGAGATATAGACGTTATAAGCAATTAAGTACTAAGGAGCTAACCTCATTTAAGATTAAACATGTTATTATGAGATATATAAAGACTCAGTAAACAACGGCAACCGTTGTCATATTTATACGTTGGATAAACAACTGCATATTGAGAGATTTCCTGTTCACTTTCGCTTTCCTTCTACATCGACAGCTTCCTTCAACTCCATTCATCGTCAAAGTATGAAGATCAACGAGGACAAAGCGAGCAAACCAAATCCATCCCCGGTATCGGACAATTATGGCCTACACCGTCAGCTCCCGGAAGTATTATTGACCAATCCTGGGAAGACAAAGATCAAAGCAACAGCAAGACCTTCTCGACCAACAACGATAGTACGTCCTAGAAGAGACTGTGATCCAATTAGCGATCATCCGGAGAAAGCATCTTCTTCATCATCATATTTGAGAAGAAGTCATCCTAACCGTCGAACCAACACTGAATCTTGGGTAGCAATGTCTGATTTTTCCAACGTAACGCAAGTTAAGGACGACCCAGTCCAGTTTGGTAAGGAAAAGAAAAGCCAAAAAAATCTCGTGAAATCGGCAAGAGATGTTAAGAAATGTGTTGACATAGATGAGGCGTCAAGAGGTGACAGTAAAAACGAAGGTGTGTCCGCCGTCAAAAGAGCAGAACGGTGCAAATTAATTAACAAATACATTCCTGTATCATTAACACAAGAAGCAAAACGAAATAGTACTGGATGTGATGATGGACCTCCGTCCAAGACGGCAGATCACGTCAGACCGTGTTGCGAACGTAAAATGACGTCATCAACAAATGGCGGAAAGGTAGAAGAAGACGATAGGGGACAACCTGAAGAGTTAGTTGGTCGTCTTCAATTGCATATTGAAGAAAACACAAACATGTTACTTGACCTGATTCAAAAGGAAACGCAACTTGCAAACGAAGGGCAAGCTATGCGAGTAAATGTTGCGAAAGTCTCATCTGCGATCAACGTTTTGAAAGAATTCAGCAATAAATTTATGTCTGAGTACAGTTGTAAACTTATTCAGGAATCTACGAAGAGTGTTGACAACAATGAGCATCATGATGACAATGTACAGAACAAAAAGGAAGAAGATGGGTCCAAGCAGAGTTGCAAGAAGTCAAAAGTGGTTGCAATCGATCCGGTCCCAGGACAAAGTGACAAACACAAAAGGATATGTTCCTTTTCCTGTGCCTTGAATCACGGTGGACAAGGTAGTGATCATAACTGTGGCATCTCATGCGGTAAAGCTAGAGACAGTCACAGGGTTCAGAAGTTATCTCATGTAGATTCCAAGAAGACAACGGGAGAACATCCTATGATAGTACCCGGTAGTATTAAAGGGAACACTGTGTTTCCGCCGCCATCGTTTGAAGACGCTACTAATTCAAGATATGTAAATGATGAAGCTTCAAAATTACGTAACCTCGCGTCAGGCGTGTCATCAAAAGAGAGATGTAGCATAGTTTCAACTAAAATCAAGCCAAAAGAAACAGTTAGAAATCACATAAAGGAAGCTGTTTACCGTAACAAGGCCTTGAAACGACGAGATGTTAGTCAATCGGTGGTTATTGAGACGAAGGAGATACCTCTCTCACAGGCAAAGACCGTTCCATATGTGGCAGAGAATGTTTTAGAAAATTCTGTAAGTGGAGAAGAGGGGATACAAAAAGGCTTATCTGATTGCGGTGAAGAAAGTAGGAGTCCCCAACCAGTACGGACAAGCAGACAAACGGTGGATCTCAAGCACGACTCAGGTAAAATCGAATATATTGACCAAGACGAAGCAAGCGCCAGCAAGTGCCAACTTACAAAAAGAAGTGAGCGTAAAGGGGCAAAATCTCGTGATCGAACTAATAACTCTGAAATATCAGTAACATCATCTCCGTCGCCCGAGTTACAAGACGACAAATGCAAAAGGAAAAGGGCATTGACTAGAGAGAAGAAAGCTTACTTTAAGAGTATAAAGGAACGTATGAAGAAAGACAGTAGTCTAGAAACCGAATCACGTAATACTACTTACAACAAGGAGAGAAAACATTCCCAATCTCTTCTACCAAATCGCAGTAGCTGGCTTAAAATTGGTTCAGATGAGAGGAAAGGTTCTAAAAGCTGCTACAAACAGTTGATGTCTATAGACAAAAATCACGGGACATCGTTTCTAGGAAACGAAGATGAACACTTTACCAAGAAACCTTCAAGTGAAAATGGAGCATCGAAGTACCGTCCTGAGTACATCGAGACCGTAAGGAAACACAGAGCTGCATTGAGAAGAAAACTAGGACTTGGGAACCTCCAAACTAGCTTCAACCGGAATAGCTCGGACGACATAGAAAAACCGGCGGATCAAGGAGATTTGGTATCAAGCATTTATTATCAAAGCTCTTGTGACGCAAAGAAGGGCCATCGTCTTCAAGGACAACCATCTTCCAAGCCGCTGCAGAAACACAAAGGTGTCAGGAAACATTTTGATGAAGCAAACTTACGGAAGCGTGATAAAACACAGTGTGAAGACGTGAAGGAAGCTGCCGCTAATACGCACAATCAGCCAGATGTTACACTAGAGCAGGACTGTGGAAATGAAAATGCTAAAGAGAACGTGAAAAGTAAAACCAGTTTAAAGAAGACGGATCTGGCCACAAAAACGGAAGACAATCAGCTGCAACAATCAAACTATTCTTTTGAAGAATCAGTTAAAGTTGATGAATGGGTGAAACCTTCACATTCGTTATCGCCAATAAACTACTGGCTTAATCAGAGTGAGAAAATGAGAGTTTCGTCAAGAATCGCCTCTAACGATCCGATGAAATTTACAAAATACGCCACTATAAACAGATCCAACAGTGAAGAAGAAAATTCTCCATCTAGTTCAAAGTTGAAAGATGTTATTACCGATGAGAAATTCAGACCTGATGTCACAGATATCAATCAGCGTATTAAAAAAGAAGGACTGTTTTCTACATCAAACTCTGCCAAATCGTTAAAGACCACCTCGACAGATGATAAATTAGGCCACCGTGATCCCGTCACATCTACTAATGAACTAAGGCTAAACAAACCAAAGCGTGGTAGGAAAAAGTCTTCGGGAATACAGTCGACTAAGCGTGACAATGAATGTCAGTTGTTGGGCAATAAGCAGCGTCAGAAGGGTCGACAAACCCGAGCGTCTTTATCTGCCAGGATTTGGGACGAACTTTTGAGCAAATCAATGACGTCTACCCACAAGGACTCTCACAATCGAAATCACGGGAAAGAATCCTCACATGAGTTGCGAAGTCTCTTAAAGTCAGTACATTACAACGCAGAATACGTTGACGGGGCTAACGAACTAGCTTCACAAACCTGGCAATCTGCGCTGGCTGTGGTCGACCAACTTCCCATTGATACAACAGTTGCCACGAGTAACGATCATTCCAGTCCCAAACGACGTCATAGGAATAAAACGAAGAAAGCTTTGGGAAGATCAATGAGAAAAGAGTGTACAGAGAGAACTGAAAGCACTACAAAAAGTTTATTAAATGCTAAAAGTAGAAATGAGCAGGATAAACGAGACAATGTCAGTCAAATGAATAGCGTGACTGAACGCCTTACAGATCGACAGTCATCAAGATGTGAGGATGTAATGGCACGGGTTGTTGGCCATGGGAACAAGACGCAAGGAGAAATTTCCCTATCCACCACCAAACTGATCTATCATGATACACAAAATCGGAGCAGTAGGGGTCGAGATAAGAAGAGTTCACCTTCTCCTGTAAAGGTTTCAGATGAGTATGACAAGAATGAGAACAAAAGTTGTAAGAAAGGATTAAGTCTAAAGGCATCAACAGTGCAACGACTTGCATCCGCATTGGAAAATGATGAAAATAGCGAATGCCATTTGGAAATGCAAAACCCTGATCAAAACACAACAAATAGTTTCTCTGGAGAGGATGATCTAGTCATCGGAAGTGACGTCACGACAGACAAGTCATCGAGTGACAACTCTGATTGGGTGTCGTTGGACAGAGCGGAGAGTCCACAGGATATATTCGATTTCAGTTGTAACTTGAGCCGCACGTCATATTACGGAAGGTGTGCGTCACAGTCTTGCGATGACGTCACTGAAGAAATGAAAAACGGAGAAGGAATCAACAAAAACCAAAACGATCTATCAAATAAACTGCATATTGATTCTGCAAGTTTCAAAAATGATTTTACTTTAGAGAAAGTAGTATCCGATAGTAGGAATACCCATCCAAAGACGATAAATGATGACCTCACAGGCAAAGCATCACAAAGTGAAGATAAAATCGCTGGTGCGTCAGAAACGGAAGATATGGAAAACTGTCCAAGAAGGACTTCTGAAAGAGACCTAACTTGTGCAGAAAATTCTGAATCGCAAAGACGGTTCCGGGTCACGACAGAGGAGGGTGAAACAATCTGGGTGCAGGTAGAGGACATGGGTTTCCTTTGTTTAAAGTAATTATTGATGAATTGTTTTGTATATATTGAGCCCCGTTAGTGTATAGAAGCAGTGTGTAATTGATTCACATATTACATACAAAAAGGCAATAGAAACGTGACTATAGTACCATGCATGCAGGCTGCTTATAATTGCTGGACAAGTGATCATTCATTTGAGGTTAAAATTGAGGTCAAACCATAATATAACCATGTCTTTGTTGCTCTTTTTATTGGGGGTGAAGGGGGTCTGCGTGGAGCAATTGATTAACTCAAAATTTACCATAATATGGTGCAGTTAAACAAAAAACGTATTTAATATTTTCTGAGAACGAAAACACCAACTTTGGTATCAAAAATTACAGCTGTCGTCTCAAGTTAGGAAAACATATAAAATACCTGTCCACGTACAGCAAGTCGGTTGTTAAATCTTTACAGTAAAATTACTACCAGATTTATCGATAACTTGATATACATAAATAAGAAAAGTTAAACCTGACATTTTTTTGTTAATGCTTTGTCTTATTGTTATTTTTATTTTGTACATGCAGGTATTTTAAATATGTTAATTGATTTCCGTCTTGTAACCGTTTGAATTTTTAGTTGATGAGAAACTTTTCAAGAACGTCCACGTTAGGTCCAGTTTAAATCTTTTTTGGTTGTAATGTTATTTTGTATTAATAACTTTCACCTTCCTTGATTATTGCTGAAATTTATTATACAACACGAAGTTTGATTTTATTCAAGAAACAATTTCCTGCATATTAAATGTTTATGAAATATGAAGTATCAGCTCAATCCATATT
>KN882350.1:2217-20983 GCA_000934455.1 Apostichopus parvimensis
TGGACGTAAATATCTGAAAAGGAATTCAAAGTTATCTCGGTCCGATGAATATACGATAAAAATAACCAGTTTGCAATATCATAAAATATGACTACTGCGCATGCCTGTTATAAATTTGAATAAAACAAAATGGAGCATCAACTTAATATTGCGCTTAGGTTTCATAGAAAAAAAAACATTTACGTATTCTGGTGTAAACTGCAGTGTTCTCCCAGAGGACAAGTGCATCAAGGCAACTTGCATTTTTTTTTAAATACTACCATGGCAGTTGGCCTTAAAGGATCCCTCTATGAACGATTTTTTTTTAGGATGCTGTCGACAGTTGCAAAACACTGCTGTCAATTCATCGTGTCTTTTATAACACTTTCAATTCTTGAAAATGACCCTATTAAACAGCTGAGGTTCACCAGTATAGTCTAATACTGTCACCATTAGTACACAGATGCAACACAAAACTGAATGGACACAAACAAATAACAATACTTTTATAGCCTCAAATGTGTTATGTCATCCGACGGTATTCTGTTATGTATATGAATTCCAAAGACCATATTTTGGTAGAGATATGATAGATTAACATTAATATTTAGATCTACACTGAGAAGATGACGTCATCAAACAATTAGCCTTAAATGAGCAGTGCTGGTAATGTTTTCGTATAGCTATTCTTGTTTTTAAGAGATTCACTGACAAGTATATTCTCAATCTCTGGAACGCTCCTTTAAGACTACGTTGATAATGATGACGTCAGCTGATCGGTTTAGTTCTTACATGTGAATGGTACTAAATGCCGTTTTATAAATTCTAATGAATCAACCAAAACATATGTTTGTTACGTTGATAAAACACAGAGCATTCTTGGACGACATTTAACAATATCGTATCTGATACATGCATTGTTATGCATTGTAAATGTATTGTTATGCATTGTAAATGTGTCTTTTGATACCATAAAGGTCTTATGTGTTCCCATTGAGCTTTGTGTTGTATCTGAGGAACTGACCTAATGATCTGTGTTTTTAGACTATACAGTCCAGTCACTTTAATTGATTATCCTTAAAAAAAATTGCAACTTGACAATTGCAACCCTCGACTGTACTAGGTAACAGCAGGAACCTTTTTTGACTTATTGTATCATCGATTCAATTTTCTGGTTATATCAAGAAGTTCTCTTCAATACTCTTCGTCATTGTGAATACGGGACTGACCGTTTCCATGCTTGCTGTATACCCACATATGCTTAAAATACCTTCAAATTATGCTAATTATCGCTTGTGAATATTCATAGGGATTTTCTTGTTTGTGAAGGGTATATTGCGAATGCGTATTTTTTTTTATCGGTTATATCTTTATGTTTATGCCTAACTGTTCTGTTCAGTTCAGTTTATTTCCACATATGTAAGTAATAAGGAGAAAACAAGTATATGCTAATAAAGCCGAAAGTGGAGGAGAGTTGAAGAAGCTAAATGCATTAACATGCAGCTCCCTGTTAAAGAGCAAAATATAAACCAGAGGAAAAAGAAGAAAAGAGAGAAAAACGAAAGAATAGAAAGAAAAGAAAAGGTAACAAAAGGGGAAAAATATTGTTATATCTTATGTTTATATAAGGAGCGACTTTCAACCATTTATGTTTTTGCAAAAAGTAGTAACAGCTTTTAATAGTTTGTAATACGAGTTTTCGAGTCCGTTCCGTTATATTGCACCAAAACCTGAATCGATCAAAAAGATTGAAAATTTGTGGGTGCGAAACTTGCTTTGATAAATATTGTACAAATTTACAATCAAGAAATAGCCTACTTACTGTTATGATCAAAAGTTAAAGTTGGAATATCAGTCAAAGAGTACAGAGGCGAAGATTTATATTAAATTTTACACCTTTGTAACATAAAGGTGTTTAGTTGATACTTAAAGATATCGTAAAAAAATGTAATGTTTTTAAATCGTATGAAGTCTGTGTGATAATGAAGTGTGTATTTATATAGTTGTTATAAATCTTCATTCTTTCAAGTATACGACAGCTTGAAAGAGACAAACAGTTGTAATGTTATATATCATGGATAGATTTGAAGTTAATTACTGCACTTTTCACCAAGTTCGCGTCATGTTTATAGCCTGTCTGTTCCTTAAATATCCATAAAGCCAATTGTTGTTCCACTTAAAAGACTTGTAAGAAAATTACAGGCAGGAGAACGCGCGCGCAACCGTTCTAGCATAACCGCAATCGTTAATGCGTAACCAGAATCCAGATGGCGGTATGTTAGAGATCTCTAATGAATATATATATATATCTACATATATATATATATATATGCCCGAGTGCTCGCCATTCGTCCATCACAGGCAAGGACGTAATTAACAAATCATTATCCATCAATAAAAAAAGGGGGGAGGGGGTGGGATAGATAACCACTAATAATTTAACACCTTTATCAGGTTTTGTAATCATATTTTGTTCATTTATCTAATTTTAATAGAATTTACAAATGGCTTTCCTTTGCGTCAACTGTATATAAAAGCGTCGACAGTTAGGAGACATCATTATTCAAGACTCGACACTACATCAATTTTACTTCTTTTGAAAAGTAACGAAGTTCAACTTCTTTAATCAGGTAAGGATTTTTCAATCTATTTTATTCTCAACTAACCTTCATTTTTCTTTATAAGTAGATAAAAATGTCAGTTATCTTTCTTTCTATCTTAATTAATAATAGGATATTATATTAATTGGAACACTGACATGTAAATTATAGAGAAGTTTGGAAAGCGCGAAAAGAAAGGTTAATGAACTGAAAAGCGATTCGAACCTGCCGTGATCTCAGGATTACAAACATTTCAAAAGAGTTTTGAAAGACAAAATCGTAACTACAGAAAGGGTTTGGTATAGGAGTAAGGAAAACGGAGAAAGCCAGGAGCTGGGGTGGGGTGGGTGGAAGGAAGCCTTTGAAAATCACTAATTCACTTGTCAAATTTTTTGCCTATTTAGATTCATATGCAAAAAATATGCAAAAAAGCATTTCGAGAGGACACTATAATTACGCCGGTTTATATTTTTTTTATTTTGGTGCAGTGTTTATGACAGATTAATCGTGCCGCGAAAGCGCTGTTTTTCTTATTTTTCTCGAATTTCGGTTATTTTATCAGAGTAAGCAATCATTGTGTCATACTTTGATTGTAATTTATGACGAGTAAACAATGGTTTCATTCTGTGTTACAAAATGTCTTCATTAAGACACTTTCATAATATTCGAATCAACCAGGGGCGGCGGGTTGGACCTTCGCCATATCGGCTTAGAACCGGTGCTCCGCTGGGTCAGTGGCGTCATAGGTTGGGTTGCCAAATACTCTAATTTCGTTGTTTGAATCTTCCATTTAAAAACAGTAAAATATAAATTGGAAAACGTAGCCCGGAATTTTCGAAAAGTTAGGTTTATAATTTTAGTAATGTGTCATACTGGAAAATATTATCATTGATCTTGTTTTTTTTTTATGTTTTTATATTTTTTGGGGGAAATCAGTCCTTGTCGTTGAATATTGTCAAAATGATTTATTAGCTTCCTTGTATATTTTAAAGACAGTTTTGAACAAATTAAGATAATAAAGAATACATTTAAAGAATTACAGAATGATTTTATATCTAATTGCAGACATTAACAAAGAATCATGTGTTTTCGCGAATTTAACACAGATTTGGAATAATATCAGTCGTTGAATTGAATAACAATCACGTCACATCATTTGTTATTTAATTGAAACCTAATTCATGCAAAACATTTTTAAATAAAATTATTATTATTATTTTTTTGTGGGGGGGGGGGGGGTAAAAGAATTTCGACAATAAACTAATCTTCTTAAATTTGATTTGTCGTTCCGTTCTTAATTCCCGCCCACTTTCTAGGGAGGCGACGGTAGGGGGATTTTGAGTGGGGGGGGCGGGGATTAACCAGCGATGTTCGTGTCGCATATAGGGATAGAGGGGTTCACACAATATGAAATATTTCAAACAAACTTTTGCAAATTCTAAAAGTTAACGATACTTTGAAACTTCTAGTACCATACCATTAAAACTTTTCACTGTTCCACGCTCCATAACCATACACTACATGAAGAAAACAATATTCTTAAGCTAATTATCTGGGGGCGCTTAATAGCTTTATCCATAACTAAGAAATGAATTTTATGGAATTGCTGAGGATTTTGTTGTTCGCTTCATTATCCATGCATGTTATATAATACAGGTGATGAAGTTTTTTTCAGTATCAAAGTTTTTTAATATTGATACGGTTATAATATGTGACATTCTACGGAAACTGGGAGATAAGCAATTGATGGGGGCAGAAGTGTTGTTATTGTTTCATATTGTTTCATTCATAGTCAGTTTAAACTTGGCCTTGGCAGAAATTATCTTCATTGAATAATAATGTGACTCAAGTGAACGAAAGAAAATTTTTTAGTACATAACTCAAAATGAAACGTTAATTATTCGCAACGAATATTTTCTTACATCGTTGAGAAAGAAAAGACTGAACGGACACCAGTGGTACAGTGTCGAGGAGCAACGGGGGGATGGGGAGGGGGTGGGGTTATTCACTCCTTCACGCCCTAAACTTCAACTAGTCATAAAAGTGTTTCTTTTTTGTATAGAAAATAGGTAATGCCACCCCCCCCCCAAGAAAAGTATTGAAGTTTTTGAAAAAGGACAGAATTCTAGCTGTACGTCCTGCATGACATGTATATGATAGTGATATTTTATATTCAAAGATTGAGGATTTTACCAAGTTTCAAATCAAAAAAACTTTAAATAAACAAAACAGGGTCACTATCCTATGAATTTACTCGCACAAATTAGTGAAATTATTTTTTTTAAATTGGTAGGCAATTCAAAATTAATATTTCAAATGTCAAAATGCTTTTCATATTTTTGTAGTTAGTATATCATTTGAAATTAATTTTGTTTTTAAATTTCAATAACGATTCTTTGAAAACTGTTGACAAGAACTATCATAAGAATTGATGTTATCCTTTCGAGAACTTGCAGAATCAAAATATTAAAACACGTTAACTTGTAATTTCAATTCATTATGTTGGGGATTTTCTCAATACTTGCTCGGTGGGGGGGGGGGGGGGGTCGGGGACAGTTTGAAGGACTGGGGTGTGGCCCAGGACTCAAAAATATTCAAACACCTATGAATATAACATAAAGTTATGGAGACTTCAAAAAGGGCTCCCGGGACATAATAGTCTCATCGGCCCAACCGGGTTCTTAGACGCCTCTGTCTCGAAATAATCATGCACTGTTGAAATTGTAGACTTCGTTGAACTGGTTTGGGTTTAAAATGTTTTTTCTCTATTCCTTCTCATTTTGTTAATATTAGCATCATGCAGTCCAAGATGATTTACCTTCTTCTCGCATTTGCCGTGACGATCGCTGTCGTCACAGCGACCTACGAAGATGACGATGATGATGACTTATTTACGGAGATCGAAAATTTTATGGAGAAAAGAGGCAAAAAACTGAGGCTTAGACGTAAGAAGTGCCATGCCTAAAATAATATATCCATGGTCGAAAGTTGTCTGTTTCAAAAAAAAAATAATGATTGTACCCCAGAGAGTGTACAACGTTCATTCCGTTATTTCATATTTTTATAAGTGCAAAAGATAAGATTTGTTTTTTTTACAGTTTGGGTGAACGTTTTATAATTTCTGATTAAAAAATCCCTCTTATAATCTGCGGAGTGAGACATTTTCATTGCAATTAAGTGATTTTCTTTCTTGCCTTGAAATTACAATTAATTTATCTTTATCAGAGCAACAACAAAAAAAGAACATGGCAAATGAAACACGCAATACATTGTAATTTAATGAAACGTTGCATCTGCATAATTTGAAAGCTATAAGTAAGCTTTTCAGTTGTATTTACATTTCAGGTACACACCAATAGCCGGAATAAGTAATTATAAGAGTAGGGTCTAAATCCTAACATTTATCCAGTTTTTTTTGTTGTTGTTGATAAAGCCAAATAACTCAGCCAAAACTTATTCGTTTAACTTCATATAAACGACACATTATCCTTGAAGTACGTTCAAAACCATTTGTCTTTCACAAGTTTTGAATGAATCGTGAACAACACATTTCAGTGCGGAACCTTCTTCTACTTATGTTGAGTTTTGTGTTTCGTGTGAAGAACTACCCTACTGTATTTTTGTTTGTTTTCTTAGAATAATTCTTCCAATTAAATAAGTTGATGAGTACCAGATGTTAGATGTTACTCAACAAAATAAGATTATTGTTGTCACCAAGTCAGTACATGGTAAAGAGGAGAAAGAAAGAATATAATTATTCAATTTTTTAATTATTCACATATCGTCGCCAAGACATTTTTTCAAATCAGTATTAGTCACATGACAGGCGCAGTGACGTACATTGTTATTGAAGAAGAGTATTGAATAGCAGAGACGACAAGAGACAATTTGGGTCATGAATGAGGGGTATGGATTGAAACATTGCTATGTAGCGATGAGATGAGATGCGACGAGATATGCAACTTCCTGTTTGTTATCTTGACTTTAAAAGTTTCATTTACTTATCATGATTGTAATAAAAACCAATAATGTGGAATTGGCATTGGAGCACAAACATGAGTGGGAGTACGAATTAAAGGTCTGGTTGCGTCATAATGACGTAATGCATTCTGCTGTTATAAATGTTTTCACTTATTGTTTCTTTTTGTTTGGCAGCTTGTCCCGGAAACGATAGATGCCAGTGCTGGATGCGGGGAAATAAGGTAGCACAAGTATCCGTGTGCCAACAGCAGAGTGAGTTCAAACTTGTAGATATTGTATGTATGTATATGTATGTATATGTGATCTTCCCGCAAGCAGGAACTCGCGAAAGAAGCCATGGAGGCTTTTAGACTCGCAAGCTGACCGAAGCCAATCTCTCGGCACACATCCATTTAACGTCCATGTCGGGAAGTTGTTATTGAACAACACCCTTGCCAGACGACACACATTGCTGTCGGCGGGGAATCGAACCGGGGATCTCATGACTGGGAGACGCCGGCGTTAACCACTAGGCTATACACTCCGCTAGAGATATTAGAGACTATAAACCCCAAAAGGATACTTCTTTTGTAGGAACACCAGAATTGGTTTACTCATAGTTTATCAGTATAGAAACTGGTTATGAATGTTTTTTTCAACCGTTTATAAGTTATAACTTGGCTGAGGAATGACCATGATAACACACGTTACAACTGTTACAGTAAGGAACTGAAAAGCTATTAGACATATTAAGGTTAAGGTAAGACAAAATAACAAACGACTGGTGAAAGGAGGTTATAAAACTGTGTGCTTTTTTTCTTCTTCTTCTGAAAGCTGGCAAACGACTTGTAATATAAAAGGCTACAGTTTGTTTATTCTGAAAGAGAAAAACACGAAAAGAAAAGAAACAGGTGGAAGCAAATTGTGAAAGAACAGTATGAACTTTAAGATGTTTTATATAGCCTAGTAATAACTGAATAACGGCCTAAACTAGAACAAGTTTCTATGGGAATCGGGTGGAAAACTAACAAGTGACGTCATCAGCCGAGTATCAATTTATTTTGAGGAGTTGATGCCAAGGTTAAAATGGAACACAGAACCATCCACCATCGTTGGTTGATATGACAGAGGTCTTTATACAGAACAGTTGGCCCAGACAGCTAAGAAAAATATTTCACATTTTGGGAGAACGCTTATGTAAAAGTCGTGCTTGGGAGCTGTCGTTTTGGTTAATCTGTGACGTCATAATGTCACTATCATCTCAAACTCTCTCTCTTTGTTTTACTACACATTTTCAAGGTCGAATGCTTATAGTTTCGACACTATAGAAAATAACAATTTTATAAATAAAAACATATTTTTTTCCGCGGCCCCGAACTTCTCCCCGCTCAACCGCAATTGGGGTAAAAATGTTGGCCTGCCATGAAAATAGTACTATATCGATACGATGCTAACTGTATGAATTGTTTGTGTGTGTGTGTGTGCGTGTGTGTGTGCGTTTGTTTTGTATTCTGACCGAGGACTTGGACAAAAGAATTTCAGGTCCTCGGTTGTGATTTCTAAACAATCACCACGTCCTCGGAAGAATTCTATTGTAAGAGGTATTTTTAAGGTTAGGGTACGTGGATTTGAACAATGGAAAGAACAATGGGGTCCTCGGTCTGGATGTAAAACACACCTGTGTGTGTGTATGTATTTGTTTTGTTTGTTGCTGCTGCTGCTTTTTGCTAAAGAAAGAGGAATATATTTTAAATACAACGGTGAAATGTGCATTCATTTCCTTTATATCGTTTTTATGATAAAAAATATTTGAAATTGGCATTTCTTGTACCATAAGTGAACTTGAAGCAAACAGGTGTGATGTCATATATAGGTGCACACTGAAAAATCTCTTCATCCAATTTTCAATGTTTTCTTCAAAGTTGGAATGCATTACCATTTAAATACAATAAAGTCATTGGGGGGAGGGAGGGGGGGGGGGGGGGTGTATTGATATCTTCGAATCCCCTTGGATCCTTATCCAATCCAAGGTGACAAGGTTAAACAAGGTAAAAAATTAAAAAAAAAACATTTTGCTGCAAATAACTAAGACATCAGAGTTGTTTGCCTCAAGTTCCCGTGTAGCACAAACTATGACAACTTCAACTTTACATATCTCGAAAACGTAGGAATTGCGCACACATTTCACCAAGGTGTTCAGTATATGTCGTTCTTCCATTATATCCCAACAATTAATTTTTCCTTTGGACTTAATAATTTGCAAATCATAATGATACCCTTTTATAATTTTTCTTTGTTTTGGGTATAGAATGTTATTATTATCTTTGAACTGTGAAAAATAGGAATAAAACCAAGTTTGATATAAATGTATGCTGATATTATTTTGTTCTCCCTCTTTCAGACGCTGCAAACATTGGTATATAAGATGTCAATACAACTGAAACCGCAACGGAATCGACCATTTTAACCGAAATTCGACAATCCACAAATTGACTTGTTCTTCAGTTTTTCAACAAGCAATTTTGTGTCGAGGGCTGAACAAATTGACCTCTTAAGAGTTTCGACAAAATTAATAATTCTACCCAGCTGTAACAACGTTGACTTAATATTATTGTATTCTTGCTGTTTTGTTATTCATACCAGCCTTTTCACCACTGGTACCGTAATGTACGTTCGCTTAAGAAAATTAATGCCCACCTTGGTTATCGGAAGGGAAATGTTGTTATTTGTACAAATTAGCCAATGCTGACATAAAAAAAAAGGAGGCCAAACTGAGATCATTGAAACGTTAAAAACGGTTTCATTGAAAAGATTTATAAGTTGAATTCAAGATGTGGGATCAATTATTGATTGTATATGGGATATCGGAAATATCGAGTTTATATCAAAGAACTGGTAATTCATCTCGCATGTGAATATTCTCGTATATATCAATATATCTGAGAGAAAAAAAAAATAAAAATCGTATTGTTGTTTCTGTTTTGTCATTATTGTCAATATTTTCTAACGAAGTGAAAATGTTCAGATAATATTTCACGGCACTATTATATTGTACTTATAGGCAAACTAATCGGATAATTCCTTTCAATAAATCTTTGTTTCATTTTTCAAAATGTTCAATATGATGCTACTTTCTTAATGAGACGGGATCTTTCAATGATGTCGACAGTCAAATAATGCCTTAGGCTACCCTGTTTATTCTGATGGCGATGTACAATCATAAAAGTGCAGGGGTTGCCATTACTCAGTAACACAAAGAGGCTAGCAATGAGTAGCAAAACAAACTATACGAATACTTATCGATTTAAATGCTTTACAAATGTATTGTGTAGATGATTATCTGATCTTAAATACTTAAAAATAAACACACTCAAAAACACTAGACAATATGCAGATTGCCCACCCCTTGTTTCCCCAAACATGTCTTGATTCGTTTACAACTTTACACCAATTACTAAGCACTAATACAGCCGTGCTCTGAAACATGCATTTTGTTGTAATACTAACCCTACCCCTCCCCTCCCCTTCCTCCTGAGAGCTAAAGTAACTCGATGCCTGCGGACTACCTGATTTCTAAATGAACGGTATTTTAGAATTGTATACATTCCACCAAAATTGTGCAAAGTGAACTTCCTCATAAGTTGAAATAACCTTTATGGTACTAACCGTGCTTCTTAGTGGGTACTTATGTGTGTCTCCTTCTCAGCCTTTTTGGCTAAGATCATGTGAAATATCTGTTCAGGTTCTTTCCTACCTGAGTGACTTTTCTTAAGACAGTATCAAGTGTAGCATTATGTTCGTCTTCTAGGGGAACCCGTGATATACACACCCGACGATGATCACACAGTCACAGTCTCAATGCAAGGGGACTGGGGTTTAGATTGACTCAGTTGGTTCGTGTTTGGTTTTTCGTGTCCAGGTTCTTTCCTGGGTGACTTTTCTTCAAAAGTATCATGTGTAGTATTATGTTCCAGTTCCCCTCCTAGGGGATACATACCTGACTATGATCACAAAGCACCAGTCTCGATGCAAGGGGACTGAGTTTGAGTGGATCCGTTGCTTGGTTTCAGGTTCTTTGGTTCCATGTTTATTATCAGATCATGTGTAATAACTGAACGACTAAACACGAAGTGTAATGCTTGTAATTTTTACCAGAAATCACAACGATTGTGCTGTTTCATAATGCTGATAGACACATCCCAGACGAGGGGGCCCGAGCGATTGGATGCTGCCGTCGCTTCCATCATTTTAACTACATTTGTGTATAGTTCAAGCATTCATTTTAACGTGTTATTCAAACGGAAGCCATTTTGGCAGTCTGTTTTTTTTAGGGTGGGGGAGGGGGTGGTGGGCATGTCTCCTTCTCACCCCGAACCTTGGATACAGCCCTGTTCATTCCGAATACTTTTGTAATTTTTGCATTAATAACGCGATATGAACCATAACGGTGAGTTTACCATATATAGAAAGTAACCCATGATATCCAGACATTGCTACAACTTAGTTTAGCTTCAGCTTGTTTAGTGACTATGTTTAGGTGTCGCAAATGGGCAAAGAAACAATTGATTTGGCAAAAACGTAATTACAGGTCCTATTGCATTAACAACTGACCAATCCAGCTGTTAGTGGTCATTTCTATATTATAGCCATAACGGGTATTGGATCGTCACCAACCAATGACTGAGTATATTGCTGAGTTAGGCTACAATGGTCACCCGAAAGCCAAATCGCAGCTATAATTGGCTCCTTTTTTTCCATTGAATAAGTAAACAAGGATACCCCCCCCCACCCCACCCAATCAAAAACACACCTCAAAGCAACAACAACAGTCAAACAAAAACACCATGTAATCTTCGTTGAAATTGTTTATTAATATCCCTTATATCCAAAAGGTGTACACGAAATCTACATTTAAGCCTATATATATGTATACACATTTAGCAGTTTACCTATGATGAACGTAGCAGAGTTGGTAAGAAAAAAAGGTAAAAGGAATACATTCACCAATTTTTGCTTAGATTAGGAATTTCAAATTAATAATGTAAAATAATGAAGGTTTAAATTCACCCAAAAGAAAAAATGTTGAGTAAACTTTAGGATTAATCTTCTCACATGATTCAAAAATAGTAATTGGCTGTCTGAGACTTGATTAACCAGGCACTATTCTCTATAAGCTTCGATTAGCTGACTCTATCCTCGTAAGCTTCAATTAATCCACACTATGTTCGAAAGCTTCGATTAACCGACACTATCCTTGTAAGCTTCGATTAATCGACAGTAGCCTTGAAAGCTTTGATTACCAGCACTATTCTTATAAGCTTTGATTAATCGGCATTAGCCTTGTAAGCTTTGATTAACCGATACTAGCCTTGTACTGTAGGCTTCATTTAAACGACACTATCCTTGTAAGCTTCGATTAATCGACAGTAGCCTTGTAAGCTTTGATTAACCAGCACTATTCTTATAAGCTTTGATTAACCGGCATTAGCCCTGAAAGCTTCCATTAGCCTTGTACTGTAGGCTTCATTTAAACGACACTATCCTTGTAAGCTTCGATTAATCGACAGTAGCCTTGTAAGCTTTGATTAACCAGCACTATTCTTATAAGCTTTGATTAACCGGCATTAGCCCAGCTTCCATTAACCGATACTAGCCTCGTACTGTAGGCTTCATTTAAACGACACTATATCCTTGTAAGATTCGATTAATCGACAGTAGCCTTGTAAACTTTGAGTAACCAGCATTTTTCGCATACCGTAAGTTTCGATTAACCAGCCCTATTCTCATGAGCTATGATTAACGGGTATTAGCCCTGTAAGCTTCGATTAACACCAATACTAGCCTCTAGCTGAGTTGATGCTTTTTGATGATTTAATATCCACACACACAATGCAGCTGTGAAATAAGTATTAAATTAATTACATTTGACTAAAAAACATTAATTCTTGTCGATGTACGAGAAATCATATTTCTATGGTTGCCACAGACAACCAAAGAAAGAGAGGTGTTAAACAATTCTGTAAAAAAAGAGCATTTTTTTGAACTCGAAATAAGAAACTCAAAATGGTGACCTTACTTTCTTGTCAAAATAGCAGCACCCTCAACATCAAAGTTTTTGTAAACAACATGCAAGTTACTAAAGTACAAAAACAGTTAAATAATTAAATTTAAAATAACTAGTTTAATAACTATATGTATCATAACAACTGAATATAAAAATACAATTGGAAAAAATGGGCCAAAAATATACATAAATTAGCAAATACAAGGTTGGTACAGTAATAATCAATCTACTTTTTTTACTTCATATTCGAAATTAAGCTTTTAAGGCATCCAATGGTTGTTTTGGTGTGGGATATATTATCAAGATGTGTTAGAAAGGCATTTGATAAACAACGTTAGTACAAAGTAATTACCACGTTAGGTACACCTCCTTTAAACCCCCTCCCCCCCCCTCCCCAGTTACACCTTGATATCTTCTCAAGTTCGACAGAGGGACAAAATAACTTCTGGAATAAATCCTTTGAAATAACCAGGAATATGAATTTCGGTTTTGTTTTTTTTTTGTTTTCTCCGAAACAAAAGAAAAACTAAGGATGCTTATTACATTGTTACAATTGTGTTTGTCTGATTATATCATTACAGAATTTTTCTCTGTTTTTTAATTTTAACATTTGTGCTTTTTTTTTTATTTTGTGTTTTGTTACAATTGAGAGCAATTTCCCTTCAACCTTTCAAGACAACATAAAAAGATTCCCCCGAGGCAATTCCTCTCCATTGCTTATTTTTGCAACCACCCACTGCACCCTATCTTAGAAAGAGACACCCACACATACAGATACACTGTATTTCCATGGGAACAACTTCAAAATTAATAAGCCATAATTAATTATGAAAGGCAAGTTTAAGTTTTTCTCTCGACCGAACAAAAAGAAAGAGAAAAGAAAAAGATAGTTATAATAATCGCAAGGAAACTAATTAACTATGAGGCAATTGCTGATTAATAGTTTTAAATATAAACATATATATATATGTGTATGTAAAAAACAAACCAGAGAAGATAATGATAGCGATGTATAGAGTCATGGTTAATCTGTCTACAGAAATTTAAAAAATTGTGAAATATACATTAAAAACTACCCAAAAGAAAATAATACCTCTTCTTACAGGAGCTGGTGTGCTTTTCGCTGCCAATTTACCGCAAATAGAACCAAACCTGTACCTGGAAAAATACCCTTTGAAGATCACAGTTGGCCAGCCTCACAAAACCCACCCACCCCAACCCACCCACCTTCCTTTGGTGTCTTCACCAAAGGAAATGATTGTTTGCCTTAGAGTGTGAATAATCGGTCTGTTTGTTATTTAAGCAGCATATTTTTCCTCTTCTTTTTTTCACAAAGGTTTAATTTCTCAGAATAGAACAAAAACCCACTCGCTGACAGCAACATCTGTCTGGTAATTTAAAAAAAAAAGTCGAGATTTTTAGTCTTCAATTTTTTTGAAACAAAGATTGGACAAGGTCAGGCTGATGTGAACCCCAACTGAACTCTTCGTACAGTATGTTTGGGTTTTCAGTGCAATGAAAACTAAATCTCGAATTTTTGATTCTGAAGGTGCAAAGTGGATAAAAAGATGTTTGACAACGACTTGAAAGTACTGCTCGATTGTCACTCTGTGAATGACGAGAAAGAAACAAAAAAGAAAAAGAAAAAAAACTAATTGAAGCATGTCTTCCCTCTAAGACCCCTCTCTCTCCTTTCTGAGAAGAAGAAAATCTTTAACTTCAGTTGCTTCCTTTTACAGAGTGGTATTTTCGTTCCCCCTCCCACTCCCCCACCCCCTCCCCCTCCCCCTTTCGTTTTACAAATCCACTTTGCCTCTCTCTATCTTCACACATGCCACATTAACTAAGCCTCTTGAATAACCCTGTCAGTTTCAGAAACTATATTACAATAACATGCGGCAAAATTTTTTACGTTCTTTATACAAATGATGAAAGTTTAAAGGGAAGAAGAAGGACGACGTAGGATTTCTTTGTCGACTCCCTCGGAATAGAATTCTCCCAATTTGAAAGATGCTCAGGGTTTGATGTAAAACAGACATAATGGCAGCAAAGATATAGGGTAAGGAATCATAATGAGAGGTACAACAAAATTGTACATGTGTTGAACTATTATACAAATTATTTCAAAAAAAATTTAATATTTTTAGGCAAATGTTAATCAAATCATGATAAACTACAGACCACTTCAACCAGCTGTTGCTTTTTGTGCAGGTTGCATTTCAATAACACTTTCACTTACTGAGACATTTTTTCAGATTTTTAATATTAGCTGTGGGATATCCATCTAAATGGCTGGACTTTCTAGTTTAAGCACAAAGCTCTTGACAAGCAAGGCCAAGAAAAAGAGAGACCAGAATCTTGAGGAAAATAAATGACTTCTGGGGATTCCAATAACATATTCAACAATGTAACTGGCAGTATCTAACAGAGAACTTCCTCCCTGCCTGCCAGCTAAGGATTAACTTTCCCAAGTTTTGATAAGTGAGTGATTGTGTGTGTGCTGTTGTTGACTAACTTTCAGTCAATGTGCAATAAAATTGCGACATAAATCAGTAAATTCTGCAGTTTGTATCAGCAGTCCACCAGGGAGTACCTCATGTTTGATTTTTAGACGTTAACAATTTTTCGAGCCACAACTATCCCAGACGATTCTTCGCAACATGGGGGGGGAGTCTCTAAGGTATGAGGGAAGGAGAGCAGAGGGGGGAGGAGGGAGAGCAGAGAAGGGCAGCAGAGGGGTATGGATTTGTGACATCAAAGGTCTAAATAAACCATTTCATATATCTGAGAGTGTCGATAAATATTACAATATAACAAGAGACCGAATGAACCGGAACAACGTTTTCCTTCAACGCGATTCGATTTTTTTCTGAATACACTTCTAAAAGGGAATGGCTCTCCTACATAAGTGACATGGTTTGAAGGTCACCAGGAGAGATTTCCTAACCTTTGACCTTTTTACTGGGATGCAGTGAGATCTTCATCGCTGCCATCTTTCCCCTTCTCTCTCTTTGCCTTGAGTATTTTCTTGTCGTAGTATCGGTACATCGCTCGGAAATGCAGGTCCTGCAGAACCACGTGGGGCCTCTTGTCCTCGAGAAAACTTTTGGAGTTGGAAGGGGTCCACTTCCTCTTCTGAAATAAGAAACAAAACAGAAGGATCGCTTACTGGTCTTAGATCTTAATCACGGATGGGAATAAATATTCAAATATTTGAATAGATATGAATGATATCTAAGGAAGAAATAATCCAGGTGGGTTTTTGCAAGAAACAGACGGAAAAAAAAAATGCTAATAGCCCAGGCCTTTTGGGTCAATTCCTGGTCTTAAAGGTTGTCTGTATAAGCTCCAGATTATAGCATGCTATAATTGCTAGCTTTCAAAAGTTTTCAAAAAGTACTTTCCTGGAGGTCTTTACTATCCAAATTATTCTCAGACATTCTAAATGAACCCACAAGATGTTTGAATGTCCCAGTGGGGTAAATTTCCTCCCGGGTGATAACAAAAATAGTTTAACAAATTTGATCAAAGGTGACCATATTTGAAAATCTGGCATATTTGGGGCCAATATAGCATACCTTTAAACTGAAATGGTTGCATGACTAACAGATCAAAGTTCAAATGCATACAGTTGCTGTCAATGCCCAATTCAACTATGTATGTAAACAAGGTTGTTAAAGACGGTAGCATTTGGGAGGGGGATGGGGGAGGGGCTCTAGGGACCCATTGGCACTTGGGTCACATGCCTATTGGGTAATCCTGTACTGGTTGGGTTAGTGTTTTTAAATTTATATCTTGCAGACCACTGCTAGCTCGGAGCAAATGACAAATCGGTCCTGATTACAATCGTCCAACACCTAGACCAGGGTTGTCCAACCTTTTGCAGAGGGCCACATGGAATGATTATGATGAAAGAGGGGGCTGCATGAACCCTACGCTCGATTTTTCGATTTTTTGCCCGAAGCCCAAGGCAACAAAATGTGAGCACTGCGCGCGGAGCGCACTGATTTATTTTCGTTCCTGATAAAACAGATGAATAAAGTCCAGCCGCCCCCCCCCTCCACTCCGCTGAGAGTGTCACACAAACTGAACTGTATGCAGTTTTTTGGACCCAGAAGGTTCGAATGATTGATTATATAGCTTCAAATTGTTATCAATAAATCTGCTCACTAAAATTTCGCACCGTACAGCATCTCTGGCGGGCCGGACGCAACCTTGCGGCGGGCTGGACTGTGGACCGTAGGTTGGACAACCCTGACCTAGACCAAGAGGAATTACTGCCACATCAAAATGGCTTTGTGGTGTATATATATTTAATTACTATTTATTGATCTCATATAGGGTCATTTTGTACTGTCTATGATGCCCTCACTTGGATGCCCTTACTGAGTTGCTATTAGCTCAAACTAGACTTGCTCAAGTCAACAATGTACTTGCTCACATCGAACATCAAACTTAGCACCCAGCAATAGCATTATCAAACATCAACCTTATAATCTACTAAAATTGAAAGATCAGGAATCCCTTCCCCTTGGATAAAATAGATGTATATACTACTGACTTCAACCTTATAATCTACTTGACTGATCCAGATACCTGTATGAGGTAGCATCCAACTAACGTGACACTTCTTGTCCTTCCAGCCTTGCAGTGTACGTAGACAGTGCTGTCTTGTTCGGCGTGCTTCCGCATAAACTCTATACCGGTCTCTATATTCTCTGTTGACGGAGACGAGTAATCGACTGTGGGGAGACTAAGGTAGTCGACGCCTGCATTATCCCAGTCCTACAAAGAAACAATACAAGCATCATTAAAACTAGATCATTGATAATGTCAGTAGTCGATGCCTGCATTATCCCAGTCCTACAAAGAAACAATACAAGCATCATTAAAACTAGATCATTGATAATGTCAGTAGTCGAGGCCTGCATTATCCCAGTCCTACAAAGAAACAATACAAGCATCATTAAAACTAGATCATTGATAATGTCAGTAGTCGACGCCTGCATTATCCCAGTCCTACAAAGAAACAATACAAGCATCATTAAAACTAGATCATTGATAATGTCAGTAGTCGACGCCTGCATTATCCCAGTCCTACAAAGAAACCTTATATATTACAAGCCTAAGGATAGGAGTAAGTCTTTGGAAGCAAGCACGATCAAAATATGATCATTGATAATGTCAGTAGTCGACGCCAGCATTATCCCGATAACAAAGACAGGAATAAGACTTTGGAAACAGCATGATCAAAACTAGACCATTGATAATGTCAGTAGTCGACTCCAGCATTATCCCAGTCCTATGAATGAACCGTAATTACAAGGATAGGAATAAGACTTTGGAAAACAGCATGGTCAAAAATAGATCATTGATAATGTCAACAGTCAATGCAGGTCTGTGTTAACTTTACATCACATAACTAAAACAGGACTACTATAAATACCTGTACAGACTTATTAATAACCAATTGATGCAACAGTTATTGTGATTTCAAAAACAATCAACTGAAAAACTGGGTATGTTGTCAGGAGAAGGGGGCATAATTTTGCAAAAGGTGTTTCTATTTGAGATAAGAATGGTGCAGAGCATTTATTTCAATTCTGACAGAAGAATCCAAATAGAAGATTAAAATTAAACACTAACACTCATAGCCTGTACACCGAAAGGCTACGTATGTAGTTAACTTTATTTATACAGTATCCTCTGTTAATGTTTGGAGCCACTGAACGCTGCCTTCTAGTTCAATGGTTGATATTGGAACGTGTTCCAGGAGTCGGAATGGGGAGAGGCAGTAGGGACGAAAAGGCGGTTGGTTTGTTATGATTAATTGGGTCGATTCTTTGCAGTACTGCTTTCTTTGAGACAAAACTTTTTATCTAGAGCTGCATGCTTGATTTCTGTATTAATGTTGTAAGTCATCAAAAAGAGTTGACGAAAAAAGTAGAATGGTTGGTATGCAGACTTATGTTGCAGCAGGGAAGGGGAGGGGGAAGTTGAGGGATAGGGAGAAGAGGGGCAGAGGTGGCTGGTGGGTGGGCAGCTGGGTGTGGGGGTTACAGCAGGGAAGCAGAGTAAATTAGAGGGATTAATCTGGGGTGATTCTTCGTAATATTACCTCTTTCCTGGCGACAAATCTTTTGTGCTCGTGTCCTTCGCACAA
>KN882350.1:32124-42465 GCA_000934455.1 Apostichopus parvimensis
ACAGACAACTCTCGTCTCAACAGGAGTATTCTTATTTGACCTGTTGACCTCGATTGCGCAATGCAAATAAACTGTTCTCTGAACTCGCTTATTAATCATGATTGCTTGCAAAATGGTGCCAATTTTGTTGCATATGTGGGGGCTGTGTCACGACCACTGATCTGTACACTAAGAAAATTAGTGTACAGATCAGTGGTCACGACAGGTCACTTCATTTAAGTGTTATATCATCAACAGTGTGGGGAGGGGGTGGGAGAAATATGGGGGAGGAGAGCAATATGAAAATATGTAGATACAGCCAAGGAATTGCAAACCTTGTTTCGGTAAATAAGAAAAGCCAATTCACAAACAGGGTGTTCTCACCAAAATCTGATACCCACTAACCTACAAACCAGTTCCCTAACCCTCTCTCCTTCCTCGAGTCCTTTAATGACGATGCGATTTTAAAAGAATGTCACCCGTACACGCCACACAGAAATGACAAAACCAATAATGCTCTTCACTTCCACTTTGTTATTGGTTTATGCAGGCTTCATTTTTCTCTATCATTACAAAAACAAGATGTACATAAATTTACTTACTTCCAAGGCAAACTGATCCTTGGTTCTATATTTTTCGTGTTTACATCTTCCATTTCTGAAAGTTTTCCAATTTTGTGGAAGCTCACTTGTTTTGTCTAACATCTCCAAAGGCATAGGATTGGGGAGGAGGTTTGGGGGATATTAGTCTTGGGAGGAATTTGCTCAAAATATTTATGTTGATCCACAAAGATAAAGCTTTCCAACAAAGTGGACTCCACCACTTAGTTGCAGCACCAAAAATTGCCCTTGGGAGCAATCCCTGTCCCCCATCCACAAAAAAATATTTGGATTTATAATATGATCATGGTTGACCTTATTAAAACATGTCTGTTTCAACAAAGACCACCTATTTATCACAGCTGAAGAAAAGAAAAACAGAGAGAAGAAAAAAAAAGAAAGATTACCTCTCTATTCATTCATCTGTTATACTATTTCTCAACAATCCTTTTCCAATTTTTCACTTATAAACTGTTAAACTTAAAAAGTTGTAACGTTCAGACACAGAAAGAGAAAACACAAATGAAGCACAAAATGAAAGATAACAAATAAAATTATGCAGCACTTTTTGGAAACAAACGCAAGACCCAAAACAAAAGCCTACTTCCTGATGACAAAGCTGTGCAGAGGTTACAGTTCCAGGTCAACCGATTCCAACAGACTAGTACCAGGGATGTTGCTAGAGGGGGGGTGTCTCACCCCCCGAAACTTGGTAAAACTAACGATAGTTGGAAAATTGTAGTGCGACAGTCGGAATTTCCGACTGTCGCACTTTCACCATCGATTTCAACAATTCACTTCGAGAAAGTGTTGAAACCCCACTCAGTTGTTGAAACCACAGGTGTTGAATGAAACCTGAACACAACACAGAAGTTTCAACACCTGCTGTTTCTACTGTAATACACTTCAAGCATATTTTTAGTATCTATAGGAGAATATTGAAGAGCATTGCTCATAATTTGCTTGTTCCACTGTGAGAGATTTTCTTTGACTTGAAATGGTCGATGGGTACATATAGATCATTTGGAATTGATTTATTTTCTAACATTTCATCGATATTATAAACCAGCAACTTAAAAGTCACTCATGTATCACTGATGGTTCTATGAGTCTTTCA
The DNA here is from genome assembly GCA_000934455.1 of Apostichopus parvimensis. Classification (NCBI taxonomy): domain Eukaryota; kingdom Metazoa; phylum Echinodermata; class Holothuroidea; order Aspidochirotida; family Stichopodidae; genus Apostichopus; species Apostichopus parvimensis. The sequence continues at coordinate 33,820 of KN882350.1, forward strand.
TATTATTACTTTGAGGATGGGCATCAGTTGGGTTCATGCTCTCTGGCATAACCCTCCACCAGGATGCAACATCCCCCTTTAAACCAAAAGAAATATGGTAACCCTACTTAACAGTCCCAATAAAATAAAATACAATTTTGCATTATTATATTTGAACTAACATACGGTGCATTTAGCAGATATTCAAAGAGAGAGAATGAGGATGTACATCAAATTTGTGCCGGTGAAACATTTAAAAGAAAAGATATTAATTCGAAGGAAAATACAATAACATATTCAGGACAAAATTGATATGTTTCCTCTATTTTGGGACATTGCTTACTGTTTCTATCACATTCTCCAGTGAATACAAAGATTGGTTTGTGCCTATGATATGGATGAATAAGTTACATTTATAAAGTAGGTACCAAGATGATTTAGACAAAAAAAAAAAATGTCACTTTATGTTGTTGTCTCACAATTGTAACAGGACAACATTTGGGTCTAACTAGTTAGTCAAGTTATGAAGCTGATACTTAGTTGGGTACCTTTTATTTGTAGTTCCATTTGTGTAACAACATTACAGAAATACTAAAGTATAGTTCTCCATGAAAGTGGCAATAGTCCCTTCTATGCAGAACATTGAAGAATTACTGTTCCTTCTATGGAAACATCCAATGAAATTATTGAAATATAGTTCTCTGTGTGACACCATTTGAGGAATTCCTGAAATATAGTTCATTGTATGGGGCCATCCTATGAAACTATTGAAAAATAGTTGTCAATGGAAGTCAAAGTAGTTCCTTCTTTGCAACACCCTCAAGAAATTACTGAAGTAAACTGCCTGCCAAATCAAGTCACTGTATTTCCTTGTATGGAACCATCCTATGAAATTATTGAAATATAGTTCTCAATGAAATTTGAAGTTCCTTTTGTGCAACACCCTTGAAGAATTACTGAAATATAGTTCCAAATCAAATGTGGCGTTTAACCATATCCATAAAACCATTTTTACATTCCCTTCAGAACCTTATCTTGAGTATCATCAATGCATAAGCAATTCACCAATAACATATAATTTGTCACTTTTAATCCATTTTCTTTCAGAATGAATTCTACTAGAATCCCTTTTTCATATCACAAATGAGAGAAAACAATCAAGATTCAAGGGGGGGGGGGGGAGACTGTTACTATGGAAACCCAAAAACATTTTTCCTTATCCAACAAAAATTCAACAGTGGAACAACTTTCATTACCAAAATAAAAGACACATTTACTTTTTGAAAACAATCAAATATCCAGTATCACATCACAAAATGCAATGCTAAATGGTCACATTCTTTGAGAGGACCAGGGTGAGAAGAGACCTGGGGTGGGGGGATGTTTGGGGGGGTGGAGCACTACAAAAAAAAACATTCCAAAGAACTGTCTGGCACATCCATATCACCTACTCTCTATTACAATAATAGCAAACATATAAATCAAATAATCGATAAATCTTTGAACAAAAACAAACAATATTAAAATCTTTAATTTTCTGAATATTTTAAAAAGCCTTTACATTCCTAATCTGTAAACATACACAACCTGTGTATGAAGCATCTTGGCTAAATATTGTATGAAAATTCACAGAAATTCCCCATTTTTTTCCCCATTTCTTCCTCCGATCAGTTCCATACAAGTTCAAATATTTGATGGATTAACTTCACCTCTGGTTGATCCTACAGGATGACAATTTTTTGGTTTTAAATCTTCCTGATGTCCTTAACGTACTCGTTCTGTAGCGTTCCTTTGTGTGATCGAGAAGTCGGACGGTTAGGTTGAGGACGACCACAACATCAACACTGCTTTCGTGAGACCCACATCATTGTAGTTGAAGTAAGAGAGACCGGCGAATGTGAGGGCAGAAAAAGCAAACAGGGCTGCGTTTGCTACTTTGGGCAACGTCTCCCCGTGAACGTAATCTGTCACCACCTGTTCAATTCCCCTGAGGGTATAGAAGAAATGGGGAGTGGGGGTAATAACGAATACAAATATGAACACATTAATCCATCTCACAACGGCATCATAACTGCATTGATTGACAGGAAGTAATTGTAGCGGTTAGCTGTACAGCGCTATCAACAGGAAATGATTATGCATTTGCCTGTCCTGTGTACAATGATATTGACAGGAACAATTACAGCACTTAATTTGTATAATGAAATCAATGAGAATAATATTGCCTTTACCTGTACAGTGCTATCAACAGGAACAAATGTAGCATATACCTGTATAGAGCTATCAACAGGAATAATTGTAGCATATACCTGCATAGAGCTATCAACAGGAACAATTGTAGCATATACCTGCATAGAGCTATCAACAGGAATAATTGTATATATCATATACCTGTATAGAGCTATCAACAGGAACAATTGTAGCATATACCTGTATAGAGCTATCAACAGGAACAATTGTAGCATATACCTATATAGAGCTATCAACAGTAACAATTGTAGCATATACCTGCATAGAGCTATCAACAGTAACAATTGTAGCATATACCTATATAGAGCTATCAACAGGAACAATTGTAACATATACCTGTATAGATCTATCAACAAGAATAATTGTAGCATATACCTACATGGAGCTATCAACAGGAATAATTGTATCATATACCTGCATAGAGCTATCAACAGGAATAATTGTATCATATACCTGTATAGAGCTATCAACAGGAACAATTGTAGCATATACCTGTATAGCTATCAACAAGAACAATTGTAGCACATACACCTGTATGGAGCTATCAACAGGAATAATTGTAGCATATACCTGTATAGCTATCAACAGGAAGAGGGCAATCCACGGAGTTGCATATCTCATCGCCAGCAAACACTGATTTCAAATAAACAAATTAACCATTAGCTACGCAATAAGGAAATCAGAGTAATGAACTACTTGATTTAACTAAATGCGACCTTTGAGCTTTGGTTTCGGGGTCAGCGAGACCTACTAGAGTACCTTCCCACAAAGTTTGAAGAAAATTGGCCCAGGAGTTTAGGAGGAGTATTTGATACAAAATTGAGCTAAAAATATAATTCACCCTGGGGTACCTTACCACCAAGTTTGACCCCTCCCTCAGTCACGGACTTCCGGTCACCCTGGGGTACCCCACCATGGGTGACCCCCATGAGATTAGCTACTCAGGAAAATTAGCCATTACATGGCAACTGACATAGGTGTATATGGCTCAACAGGATAAGGAGCTACAATATCTCTTCCTCCCTATGAGAGCGATGACATAGTTATAGCACCTACCTGTACAGCGTGCTATCAACAGGAATGATAAATAGCCTTACCTGTACAGCACTATTAATAGGAATGATCATAGACTTTAACCATAAAGTGATAGTGAAAGTAATGATCATTGATTTGTCCTTGTTAATCATGTACACATTTTGTGGACTTCTTGTCTTTTCTATTATTTTAGACTTAAAAATTTATGAATAAATTTGCATATTAATCAACTTACCAGTGACCATGAATGACAAGACTAGCGGCTAAGGCATAATCCAAAGCAGGATGTTGAATGCAAAAGGCTGCGGGTATGATACCAATCAGCCCAACAGAGACGAGACGCTCAGCATTCCAATGTGTGGATGCAAGGAGGCCAGAACCTAGGGAGGGGGAAACAAAAATCAGAGTTGCAGTACAAGCATCGTCAGCCATGCCATTAGGGGGCAAACAGGTAACTTCCCTGTTAGGTTGGGTGAAGGAATTTGTGACAAACTAACCCAGGCTGTGATGTGCTAAGACCACATACAAGTGCTATCCGTCACATTAACTTCACTGAAAAGAGTGATATTAATAAAAGCTGCTGTTCATCCAAGATCATCACATGGAAAGGGTTTCAAATCAGCTTCTCTTGTCTTACGAACCCATGGGAAATGCTAAACAAACTTAAGATGACACTATTATCCGATTAAACTACATGTATGTCTGAAACAAAAGTGTTTACAATCAAACTTGCAGACAAAAATGAACGAACAGAACTCCACAAACACTTACTGTTAGACAATAAAATGGTACGAGATATAATTAAAGAATCTTTCAAATAAGAAATAACTGATTTAGGTGATAAAAGAATGCACTCCATGGATGAATGGGACGTTCAACAGGTTTAATGATTTGTGCCCCTCTGGACACGGTATGAAGTTCAGTCACACCAAAAGTTTAGTTACCTGTGTATCAAATGGTCTGGACTTTGAGAGGTGGGTGGGGAGAAACGAGGGGGGGGGAGAGAGAAATGATTTATGCCTTCATGACTTAAACATAAGAAAAGAAAATGAGACACTTCTTGTCACAACTGTACATCATCTGTTCCACAGAAGAAAAAATGAGGAATGTTAATAACTAACCTGGTGCGTTGTTTTCGTGAGTGGTGTGTATTGTGGTTGCAAGCACTGGCCTCTGTCCAGGTTTTATAAAGTAATGAGTCATCAACCTTGGTCCCAATAAAAGGGCTATGTAAGAAAACATGAAAAGAAGATATTACTTGTATACATGTACCACTGTAAATATTACCACAGGAATCTTAATGCTGAACACACAGTTCATATCAGATGAGTTTTGTTGGAAAAGCTTCCATGATCTTTCCTATTGGCTAATTTGATCTCTTATAGAGCTATCAACAGATATCAACAGAGCTATCTATAGATCTCTTATCACGTATGTCACAAATCTACTTTAAAGTAAGACAAAGTCTGAGAGAATGAGAGGGTGACTGGGCTAGTGGGGGCATGTGAAGTTTGATATTAGTCGCTTTTAACTTGTTGTAACTTGTCAATCTCGATAGGTAGGCCTACCAGGAACTCTGATCCAATTTGTAACTAATTGGCACTAACATTAGTAGGCCTAGGCTAGTGGTAATATGTTTTTATTGAAATCTGTGGATGAAACCCCTAGGCCTATTTCTGATGATTGTTGTGCGGGATGAGTCCTGTTTTCCAGTCAGTGAGAGAGGTTGTGGAGTCTTTGCTGCAATGCTTGAACCCTACTACTACTAGCTCTGGTCCATTTTGTATTGCCTTAAAATTAAGACCCAAAATGGCCAACCATGAATAGCTTACGCATTTGGTTTCAACGTTATGACCCGAATGGCCAACCTAGCTGTACGGTTCATAACATCTTCCTTTCCAAATAAAGTTTATAAGTAAACGCGTAAAGTTTAGATGTTATGACCCGTCGGGCCAACCATACACATGAAGTTACCGAACACCACCATATGTATGCAAGGACATTTGTGCAGTATTATATTTCTTTGGCCCTAAAGCAAAATGGTACATGTTGTTCATGCCATAGGCCCTACATATTGCTTCCAATAAATTAAGTAACACTCAGTAGTGTTGTGACAAAGTAAGAATAAGATCAATGACCTAACCTAGGCTAAAAAGACTTTAGTTTAACTAAAACCCTCCAGAGTCCATAGACGATACACATTTTCAATTCAATTTAACATTCAAGTAGAACAACTATGGAATAACTTAAGTAAATTGTACTTGAACGTTAGCAAGAGACTAGTTAGTATTTGTCCAGCAAAAGCATCTAGCCTTATTCTGCAGCCTATCATATTGTTAGACTACAGTAACGTAGTATACAGTGAATAGTGTAAGGTTAAGCGTAAAGGTTAGGCTTCGCCTTTCTGCATTTTCGCTACCAAGTTTATCCATAATTAGCTCCTATATTTTCATTGAACATATTTTTTGGGAAATATTGTCTGCAACATTAACAGATAGTTAAAACAAGTTTGTCAAAAAGTAAAACATTAGCACACCTCGAGAACGTAGTAAACTCGACGTCATGTTTCTTTCGTGTAGTTTCTTTCGTTATTTTGGTAAATTGATCGATTCGAAGTTCGAAGTTTATATTTAGTTGTCTGGTCGCTCTATTCGACACACAAAATGAAACTCAACAAAACAGCAATGCTGCCATCTAATTTTCGACGCAAGCGCAACCGACCCCTGGATTTGGGCTGTTATATGTCTTCTAATCATAATGTATTTGTGACTATTAAAAACCGTTAAAATATGTCACGCAGTTGCAAAATGAGAGAGAATTTACATAAAAACTAGTTATATTACTCCAGTCCTAAGAAATCGCACAAAGAATGATGAAATAAGGGAAACTTTTCAAAGATTTGTCTCATGCGCAGTGCCAGCCTTCGTGGTGTGAGGGGTCCGGGGGGTGCAATTTTTTTAACCAACGCGGTTAATTAAGGCCAAGATTTGCATACCTCGCTCCCATTGGCTGGCGTCCGTATGCATAAGCTTCATTACAATATCAACTAGCAGCAGCTGCACAGAACCGCTTATCACATACCACTTTTCACAAGGCCAGTTTGCTACACTCAGAAAAGAAAACAGTCTAGCAGCAGATTCTGAACTTAACAACTTGCTCAGTAATTCTCATCCTACGGAGACCTTTTATGTTGATCTATAACATTTGTCACATTTTTTAATTACCTAAAAAAATGGTCAAATATTGATCCAAACCTTGCACTCGCATCTTAAAGTCTTTTAATTATTCAAACAATCATCGCACGGCTGCAAAACCATTGGTCTGTGTCCCCTCCCCGTAGGAACTGCGCACTCTCGAAGCAACCAATCAGTGAAGTGATTTTACTCATGTGATCATTCTTCAAAGAATTAAGTTATCAATACAAGGATATTAGATATGATAAAATTCAGCACTGTCCTTACTAACTCTAGCTTCAATGTTATTTAATAATATATTTTAATTATAATGTTGCCATGATCGACTCGGTTATAGTGTTAATGCATGCGGTCTGAACTGAGAGTGCATCACGTTTCTTTTATTTATATATATATTTTTTTGTACCCATGTCGCCTATCTTGTCCGGTGATGAATTTTCTTTAAAAATAGTAAATAAGGTAAACTTCCTTAATCAATCCCTCTAGTTCCCATTTTTTTTCTTTTTTTGCATGTTGACCTCAACTTTCATCTTTATCATTTTAGCGACCCTTGGTTACAAAATGGTGTTTTAGTTTCCGCCATTTGTTTTATATTATGTTAATTCAGAAATTCCATTTTTTTCCGCGAAAATATCGGCAATTCCTTTGTTTTGTTCTGAAATATTTGGCGATCTTTGGAGTGGCAATCCCCACTGTAATTTAAATACCAGGATTCTAGCTCAATTGGAAGTTATACATTTCATGTTGCATCATTTGACAAATAAGTAACTTGTTTGAGAAACGACAGGTCTGTTTAATAACAGTGCCACATTAATTTCATTATTATGAGAATGATGACTTTAGTGGCTATTGGCTCTGATCATGCTTATTATGTTACAGTTGGGGTTATCATATTTCATTGGTTGAAAAGTGAGACATCAGTCAGTGTTACCTTAATTTGTCATATCTACGCTCAAAAACGATGTTATACTGTACCTAACGTTATACCAAAGACTTATATCGCGATATAGAAAAACGTTAGTGTTAGGTCAGTATACTTGTTGCAACTATATAACCAAATTTACAACACCCCCCACCGCCCCACCCCTCCCCCCGCCCAGCACAATCTTAATATGAGTCCATCAATAATATATGAGTGTTGAAAATGACCATTATGAAGCTTCCTAAAAAAATACGGTATAATCACGTGAGGAACATTTTGCACCTTTTTTCTCCTTTCAAATGTTTTTCGTAAAATCATTGATATTGTTGGACGTATAGCAGAGACCTTAAGAAATCAGGACAATTGATTTTGTCAGCGTGACGATCTGTTTTCGTTGCAAAAAGTGGAACATTATGATTAATAGGGGATGTAAGGTAACCATAGTTACAATCATGAACATCTGGTTTGCATGATATGTTTATCAAACACAGCGGTTACTATGTTGCTTTGTGAGTTCATGTTTATAGTTTTTTTGATTGATATCAGCAGGAATGGTGTAACCGTCAAGCGGCCCAACTATAGGAACAACTCAATTATCAAGAAAAAAAAACTCAAAGTTCCCTCTTTGAAGAATATGATCCCATTTTCATTACTTGTAAGAAATAAATGTGTAGCAAGTGGTTTGACATATATATATTTAATTAATAAAGATGAACACACCAGAAAGATTCCACTTCACGACCAGTTTCGTCCAATTGGGACTCGTCAGGCGACGGTAAGAATCGAACCCCGGACGAAGTCCGAAACCCCAAAGTTGCCCCTTTGAAGTAAAGGATCCCATTTTCAGTACTTGTAAACAAATATTGTCCCTTTTGTTGAAAATTTAAAAAAAGAAGGTGTTATTAAATTAAGTGTTTCATTTTTGAAAACTAAAGAAAAAGTGCATTTAAACATTGCTCTTTGTTGCATACATTTCTAAGCACTAGAACTTGTGGGTCGGAATGGACAGTGGATCCAGTTTTGAGGTAACTTTGTGGTTTCTGTCCCTTCAAATCAAAACAACATGTCTCGATGCCACTCGAAGTTCGTTTCCCACCGGCCCTCCCCAATTGAACCCCCTCCGCCGCCCTTCGTATACGGGTGATTAAATGATAAAACATATAGTCACGTGGTCACATATCCGGTGTAACATGAAGGGACCTATATAGGCTGATTATTATAGTTCCGGCTTCAGTTATACGCAGCGTTCCTGTCTTCGATGCAGCC
>KN882350.1:81288-95192 GCA_000934455.1 Apostichopus parvimensis
ATATGAATGATGATACTTCATGAGAGATGATACTTCATGAGAGATGAGTCTTCATATGAGTGATGATACTTCATGAGAGATGATACGTCATATGAGTGATGTTACTTCATATGTAACACTTCTCCACTTCACAGTAGTCGAAATATCATATACTCTTTTTGTACTGTTCTTAAAAGGCGACCAAATTCTTTTTTCTTAGTGTCACTAGGAATTTGTAAGAACGGGTTTTTCTTCGAATGTAAAGTCATTTTGCTCCATATATTCTTGGTGCTAATCAAGAAAAGCAACACATGGTCTGTGATACCCAGCGATTTCATTATTATTCTGTTTTGGATGTGTACCTTATTAACAATTTCCAGATCTGTGTGAAAACAGTCTATTTATATATTGTACATATATATCTATATATATAATGTATGGACATCATCAATATTTGTACACTTTCAGTACCTTAATAATTATTACTGCTTGAAAAAGAGTCTACTGTTGTAAATCTGTCTACTGTTTTAAATGGTCTACTGTTGTACATTATTATGTTCTTGGAAAGGAGAGGACGATTAGTCGCATCCTACAGCCAAGTTGCCAACCATTCTCTCCCCTCCCCACCCCTCCCACATTCAATGCGCCAACATGATCAGAGCCAACATTAAGTTTTGCTCTGTATGAGAGGGACTTGGAACAAGCCCTGGGATTGTGTAAAACATTTGCTGAGAAAAATAAAATCCAAGGAACACAAAATAATGCAGATGTGTCAAAAGTATATTTACATTGTACATGCATTTAATGTATGAACACCATTGTTATCAATTGTACACTTTCAAAGGAGAGAGTGAAAAGGAAATTCTTTCTGTCAACTCCCCCCCCCCCCACCCCACCTTCCCAAACCCCTGCATCAGAATTATTGAAGTAATGAATTCATTGATATGGAATAAAGATGATTATTCCCTCCTATCAGAATTTCATGGTCATATGCAGTAGAAGGACAAAAGATTACAAATCCAAAACATGAATGGCAGGTTGTAATGGATAGATGAAATCTCCAAGAAAAACAAAGGAATGAAATGCTTATGCCTCCTGAGTGAACCCTAGACTAGGGGAGACTTTGGGTAGATAGATTGATCTCCCTGCAATAAACATTTGCAAATATGAATATTAATGATCACAACATGCAGGCCATCCATCCGAGTACATCGTCCCTTGCAAATATCCAATATGGTGTGCATTGGGGAGGGTGACAGGACTCCCTCACACCTCCATAATCAGTCAGGGAAGATGGGTCATGTTTTACTTACATCAATGCTCTGAATATGCGTCAGAATGCACAGTATAATGTCTATTTCTTCCCTGGGGGAGCACCCCCCCCCGCCTTCTTGAAAATCGCCATCAACCACCCCAGGGTCACACCACCCCCTTTATGAAAGCAAAAAACCTTCATTGGGCCCTGGCCAAAATGCCTAAATTGGTCGAGGGCAATTCTAGAATTTGGCCCCTCCAAATACAAACCCTGTGGACCATACTGCAAATATCCATAGGAAATGGGCTTTCTTGGTGAATACTACATAAGAAGTTTTAAGTTTGTTCCTGTGTGTTCAAGTGCATTTTCCTTTCTGATATAGCCATAAACTTAAGCGTTACTGTGGTAACCAGGTCTGCAGAAAAGCCAGTCACACTGCAAATACTGATACATGCCATGAAGAGAAAGGCACATTTACCACACAACTAAAACAATATTAAAACTAAAAAACATTGAAAACTTTGTATGTTGTCTTTCAATAGTTAGCACCAAGATATTTACATAGTTTCAGTTGAATTTCCCTCTGTCCTTGTTATTAATATCACTCACACATGAGACATTTCACACCTATGATGACCTGTTAATAATCATATTTCAGTCCAAATTCATATAAGTACTCTCCATAAATGTAAACATGTCATGAACATCTTGTAATTACATGTCATTCCATCCCTGAATGTGCCTGTCACAAGTCCCACCGTTACTCTTTGTGAGCCCAAATTATTACTCTGTGTAACTGTAAACATGTCATGAACATCTTGTAAATTACATGTCATTCCATCCCTGAATGTGCCTGTCACAAGTCCCACTGTTACTCTTTGTGAGCCCAAATTCATACCAACACTCCGTGCAGCTGTAAACATGTCATGAACATCTTGTAAATTACAGGTCATTCCATCCCTGAATGTGCCTGTCACAGGCCCTGCTGTTACTCTCTGTTAGTCCAAGTTCATATCAGTACTCGGTGTAACTGTAAACATGTCATGGAAATCAGTTGAAAGTCACATGCCGTTCTAGCCAGTACCTGGTGTCTGTCACAGGTCACGGCGGCCCTCTTCTGTCACCGCCCCGTTTCAGGGATCATTCTGACGCACATTGTGCCAGGTCACAGAGCCCTTCTTCCATGGTGACCAGAGAAAGCTCCGATCTATGTATTTTCTCCGATTACTCCGATGTATTTGGCCCATCTTGCCATCCCCTTCGCAAACCTCCTTGCGATACCCACAGGTCCTACGTGAACCCAGCCACGTGGATTATGTTCCCAGAGATCTGAAAATTGTCCGATTTATCCATTTCTCTGCAATTGTGCTCTTCCGCAGCCTCATTAACTAATTTCTTCAATTCCGAAGCATCGTAGCCGATGAGTTCCTTCAAGTTGCACACAAACTTGTAAACGAATCTCTTTCCGTGAACTTTTGCGATCATATCGCCGTCGTAGTAGTATCTGCAGAGAAACAGAGAATCAACAGAGAAACTTGTTTCAATCACCAGAAAAGTAACAACATTTGTGATGTCACAAGAAAAGTAACAACATTTGTGATGTCACCAGACAAGTAACAACATTTGTGATGTCACCAGACAAGTAACAACATTTGTGATGTCACCAGACAAGTAACAACATTTGTGATGTCACCAGACAAGTAACAACATTTGTGATGTCACCAGACAAGTAACAACATTTGTGATGTCACCAGACAAGTAACAACATTTGTGATGTCACCAGAATTTCCAGAAAAGTAACAACATTTGTGATACAGTAGCTGAGAAAAGTTTGTCCCAATACTAGAATCATAGAAAACAATCTGTCATGCATATTCATCAACTTGAAATACTATATGCAGAAGCTGGGTTCTGTGGTTAGCAATAAAGAGAGAACTTTTCTCTTCTTCGCAACTGAAGTTGGCAACAGTGGCCTACTAAGCGGGGGGCGGGCGGTCCACCCCAGGGACCAGTCGGGGGATGCCATGCCACAGCCTCCCCCCCTTTATGAATATTTGGAACAAGCAATTGGTCAATTAGGAAACATTTAATAAAGAATGAGAATTCCTAAACATATAATCCTTTCAAAACTTTGCCAAAGATAACACCATTTTACAACCAAGCCACCTTACATAAACACAAAAAAAAGGACACCCCCTTTCCTCCCCAGGATGGCATGCACTGCACGGGGGTGACAAAGGAAGGATCTGCCTCGGGTGCCAACTATTCTAGATGTGCAACTGATTGGCAAATAATGTATGCTAATGTATATGGTTGTGTTGCCATGGGAACACTTCCAGGCGAAACTACTGTTTGGGTTGTGCCTGCCAAAGTTCATAGAGGAGGGGGGGGGGGTGGGGAAGCATAATGATTCCTTAGGATCCATGAGGACGTTAATTCCGCACTGTCAGTCATACGGAACAAGGACCAACAGAAGTTTAATGTCATCAGACCAAATTGATAAGAAGCATCACCTTTGAAGTTGCAGTACCAAAGTCCAAACAATATCTAAACTGAAAATTAGTATTTCTCTATGATTCCCCATGAAATGAAAAATAAAAGGAAGTATCCCCCAACAAAAAACAAACAAATGTGTGTATTTAGATTTACTCTCTGTTCAGGGTTACTCTCTCCTTCAAAACTCACCTCAGTGCTCTGCTGAGCTTTTCGTAGTTCATTGAGTGCTTATTCTTCCGTGCTCCCCATTTCTGGGCGACCAACTCTGCGTTCATCAGTTTGAACTCGCCCTCCTCTCCGACCCACTGGATGACCTCCAGACATTCCCAGTCGGACAGTAACTCCAAGAGGAATTGCCAGAGCTGAATCTGACCGTTATTGCCTGTAAAAGTCAAAGTTTGTGTCGTTAAGGGGAATATTCCGGTGGCGGACAATGGGACACTTATATGGAAAAGTAAAATATTCCACATTGTTAGCTGAAAACCCTGTCTCAATATCTTTTACCGTAACTCAAGATGTGGTTGATCATATGAAAAAACCTATTCTGGCTGGCAAACGCATCGATTCTTCCCTGGAGTGGATCACAGTGGGTTGTCTGTGATGTCATAATGGCAATTGTTCTTTTTAAACCTTTACTTTCCTGTTACAATCTTCTTGTTGATTCATACTGGAAAACCTGACACTTTTGAATGTTTTTTTAGCCGGAAAGCTCTGTGTATTCAGACTTTGATCAAACTGTGAAGGTCTGATAGAAATAATATTACTCCGATAGTATCGGCCCTCGAGGGTGCGAGAGGGGGGGGGGGTGGGAATGTTTCTTTGGTTCCAGTTTCATTTATCATTTTAATCCATTTCACTTTTCTTCCAAATTACCGTCACATGTACAAAATTCAACACCATACAATTTGCACAAATGTGTGATATGTATGTAACTGGCAACATATCACTGTACAACCACATTAGTTCAACGTCTCTTTTTGATACCTCCTGGAACTTATTAAAACACCGGGTAAACTCACCGGTGCGGTTGCCTGGAAGGATTCTGTCTTCAGATGTAGAGTTCAACTTTGGGGTCCGGGGAGACTTGGGTAGTCGAGGCCTGTTCTGGAAGGCCGCTGGGCCAGCATTCAATACGAGAGGAGCTAAAGAGGGGAAGAAATTAATGACGACAATTAATAATTACATTGTTCCAGACCCTGATGAGGGGAGAGGAGGAGGGTATGGTGAGGGTCTCTGAGGGATTCAGTCCTGGAACCTGTGTTAACGTTGCAGGCAGTATGGGGTGAAGAATAACATACTCTCATTTTACCAAAAAGTCAAGAATTCCAAAACGTAGCCAGATGACAGAATTGTCCCCTGAGACAAACCTGGTTCTGGACGTCCCTGTAAGGTACCATGTTGTAGTGAGTGTACACTACCACGCTAACGACATTATCAATACAGATGCACCCTAAGTCTAGCAGAATCTGTGGTAACATCATACATGTGAAACCGATTTTATGGAGAGAGCCATAACTTTTCACGACCGATTCCATTTATGCTGTTTAATTTCAATTCCTTCTTAAAAAGCTTGTTCGTATAAGTATAACATATAAGTAGAGTTCAAAATGTGGTTTTCTTTTCTCATTTTCCGGACCTAGAAAAAGAGGTTTATCCTCTTGCCTATTTTTCCTTATCATGTGGGTTACCATGGACACTACACATAATTGAGATGAAAAACTTAAGTAGGGTTTGTGACTGGCAATATACCAATTCTTGGATTGAAAATCAAGTCGATCGATCTGTTTTGAACGCAATTTTTGGTAATTTCCTGGTGAAGGACTGTAAGTAATGAACTCCAGCGAGAAACTTACCAACAGGTGCTGAAGGGGCAGAGATGGTGATTTCAGGCTCTCTACCTGCAGAGGTAGAGAAAGATTTAGATAATGAAACAAAGGGTAACAAACAGCTTGATCACAACAGGTTTTCTTCTAACAGATAGGCATTCCAGGTAGCTGTATTAATATGCAACCTCTAATAGCTATACAAATATATTATACATGAATATGTATACATATGAATATGTAAACTATATAGCTATAGATGAATATTCATGTTTGCCTGCACATAGATTACTGAATTCTCATCATTGCCAATAACAAAAGGAAATTAGCCTGTTCTGCCTCAGGGCTTGATTTCATGTCACCTAGTTGGGACAACTTTTTCTCTACTTCAGAGCACTCATATTGACAGTATGAGCTGTATGTATTTTAGATCCTCCTGCAAGCAGGAACTCGCGAAGAAGCCTCATTGGCTTAACAAAGCCGCAAACTGACCGAGGTCAGTCTCTTAGATTCATATTTAACATCCATGATTATGAATTGTCAACAACTCTGTAACTGGACGACATACATTAATCTTGGAGTGACTCGAACTTGGGATCTTATGATTGAAAGGCACCGGCATTAACCACTGAGCTAACACACCTGTATGAAACTCCTGGATGAAATATCTTGTGTCTATCATGATAAAGGCTAGGAAATGTTCTTACTGTCAGTACGAGTTCTTTCAAGCACTACATACGAGGATAGTATAGAGTGGTATAAGAATTAGAAAAATTGTCCCAATTGGCTCTTTCATATTTTCTGATTTATGAATATTCAAACCCTAGATAGATTAACATACTCTCATTACCATACATGTAGGTTTACTATCTTTGAATAAGGTGAGAATAATTAAGTGTTGGACATTAGCATAGCAACACCTAAAATATATATGATTTTCAAGACACAAAGTATTGAAAAATTTGAAGATTCTTTGTACAAAAACCCTACCACAAATTGATCTTTTTATACATTTTTAATAGAAGTATCTCACCTTTATTTAAGACTTGTAGATGGGTCCAGAATAAATCTCCCTGCTGTTTTGGCATCTTCTTCATGAAGTCCTCTTTGGTGAATTGGCAGAGCTCCCTACCGGTGATACGGAAGGCATTTATAACATCCTTAGAGGCGCTAATGCCAAACTCGGTCGCCGCCCAATTTAACCAGTTGATGGTATGGTTGACGGTCCACTCAAGGGGATCTGGTACAAGAGCAGACGTGCAAAGAAAATTATATTGCAAATGTCCCGATGTCAGTAATGTGAAATGTATCCCAGTGGGCTGGTTGCTTAACAGGGTTGTCAACAAGATTATGTTAATATTGTGTTACGAAAACATGTTGAGACGGAATGGGATACAAACCAGTGAGCTCAGGCTAAAAGGCTAACGAAATGCCGAATTGCTCTAGGAATCTTCACCCGCTGCTATGTAGGGTGTATCAATTTAAATTAGGGGTGTGATTCACGGTAACACAATATGCAAGGCAATTTGGCTGCCTGCCCCCCCCCTCATCCCCTCCAGCAATGACACGGTCACATAGGGATTGTCACTACTTAATGACTGGATAGGTGTTGGTAGAACAGAAGAATTGTACTCCTGACATCATTGGTTTGGTTCCAATCCTGTTCTGGATCAAAATTGTCTTTTCTCATTTCAAATTTGTGTAAAATTTGCCACATCAACTTTCTGTTGTTCATTTGACAGAAATTATATTGATAGTTTTGCTGTGTGAATGACAGGAGAAATATTTAAAAATCCTCAAAAAACTTGCATTAGAAATAAACATATGAAACATACCACTTTCAGAGTAGCACATGTACCTAGCCTAAGCTACTTTGCATAAATCAATCAGGACTGTTGATGCAACTTTATCAACCCTGAAGCAAACTCGGCAAAATAACCAACCCCTATGTTTCACTCCCAAAAAAAGGCCAAAGTCGAGGATAAGCGCAGAATGGAATTGTAAAACTAACCGAGCGGAATATTTTTCTTTTCCTGTTCCTCTCGGTAATTGTTGCAGACGATCAGCTGAGTCACCTCTTCATCTTCTTTCAACATCAGCTTCTTCCCCTCTGACATCTTATCCTCGGAGACTGTACCACCTAGATTTAAAGAAGAGATGGAGATGATGTAAGCGATCCGTTTCACATTGAAGGAAGGTGGACATGTGGTCGTCAATGTCGTGTACTATTTATTATCGAGGCAGTGGAGGAATCCAGATAATAATGATAATAACAACGATTATAACAATAACAACAACAATAATAGTATTACTAATAATAATAAGACAATTTATAAAGTGCAAAATACAAAGTTCCTAAGCGCTGTACTAAGAAAATATGAACAAATCAACACAAATACAAAGAAGACCGTGACTTTAATTAATTAAATAAATAAGTTTTGAGTTTAGATTTGAAAGTAGTCAATGAGAGTACGTTGCGAATATTGAGAGGCAGAGTATTCCAAAGCTTTGGCGCTACGGATGTGAAGGTTGTGTCGCCGTAAAAACATTTTTTAGATAGAGGTCCTGATTTGAGAAGAACTTTATTTGTCGATGAGCGTAAGTTTACATTTGGTAGAATGAGATATGAGATCAGATGACTCAGAAGAGGGGATCTAGAAGACAAGTATGAGTCTGATCAGCAGTGAAACTTATGTCCTTTTAATAGTAATAAACCCACACACAGCTGTTATAGGTTGTATATACTGTATATATTCCTTACCCTGATGATCTGCAACTGGGATAGGTTCTACCCCCATAATAAATGGTCTTGCCTACTTTACATATAAGAAATCAGGGCAGAAGATATAACTTCATCAGAACAGCAACTACCAACCAATTAAATGGGCATATTTTCTTCCAGGAAATCCACGAACATAATATATGCTGTTGATCCCACTCCACCCCATCCCCTCCACCACCCCATGTTGACATCATGGAATGTACCTATGATGTATGTTTAAAGGGAAGGGTGACACTTTGAGGATCTGTATTTTGTGAGGGTTAGTAGTGTTAAAAAATCACTGCATAAGGATAAAGTTTGTCCACTCTAGAAAAGGGAGGCCAAACATGTAAAACTGAAATACTTTTCATCCAGGGACGAACGTGGAATTCGAGGATGTTCTTGGAAATATCGGGGGCGTCTGGCAACCGAAAGACACCCTTTTTGGACTTGATTGACTTTTGCATCATGGAACAAACCCATATCTTAGTAATGATGTTACAAAGTGAGATATATTGCATATATATAACTAATACAGATATATAAATATAGTCATGAATCGGAATCGAGTGGGTGTTATGAGGGTGGTACGTTCTTACCTTGACTCTCAGAAACTGGTATTTCTACGGTCTCAATGATTGGTTTGACAATGTCCAGGATGTTGATGACAGGTTTCACACCTGCAGGTTCAAAGGTCATATATATAATATTTATAATAAAATCTGACTTCGTAAGTCTCCAAGGACCAATCTCTCAAGATTTTAATCCAAAATAAGCAAACAATTCCAGCCACACCTTCATAAAACACATTTCATTGATATTTCTCAAGACTGAAAATAAAAAATCTTACAAACTAGGGGATAATTTCTTATATGACCTACAGACATGCTGCGTTAAATGACAATGAAGATGTTATGACAGATTTTGGTATCAAGAACAGTTTAATATTTCATAATCTGTTTCATCTGCTATAAACTTTGTAGGTCTTGAATTATGTTCACAGGTGTTGGAAAGCAGCATGCCCACCTGTGACAAAAGCTGCTGTGAAATATATTTTGTGAGTCGTGGCCTCTAGCACCCCTACCGAGCAGATTGGGGCCCGATTTAGCTGGTAATAATAATTTTTCTTAATTGAGAAAAAAGAAGTTGTTGGCCAGAGACCTTTTCATATATATATTTTTTTTTACTAATTACTACATAATTTGACATGAAACTTGACTAGTCAAGATACAAACAAAGGGTTCATTGTTCTACAGTATCAAAACAGTACCCTATAGCAATAAAAAAACAAATAGATTCCTTAAAACAAGATTTCTTTAAGGAAAGATTTTGGGTCCACAACCCACCATTAGGTCTGGGCCACTGGGATGGACCAGACCCCTGCTATCAGCAGGGATGCTCAGAATACATGCTTGCTGGATGTTAACTTTAGCATCATTGTTCTTGTGCTGTATATTTTGTTTGTGGGTACTTTACAGTAACTTGTAATTAAGAAACTCAAGTAATATTTTATTTTAATAATAAAAGAAAGACGTTAATACCACAAAGAGTTTGATGATCATTTTAATACAAACAGGTAGTGCATATGAAAGGAATCAAGTCATCAGTCGTCCCTCCCCATAGTTTGCATACAATTGCTAGAGAACCAACTACAAGTAGAATGTCTTATATATTTACCATGGTTGGATATGACTTGAGCACTAAACTGAACGATTCCTTCTGTCTTGACTCCTTGTTCCAAAAGGCTCTTTTCTGGATCCAGCTGTGAAATGTGAAATCACAAACGGTCTGTTAGGAATTGAAAGTCCGACACGACACAAAGTGTCTCTTTTTTTTTGGCACATATTTTTTACTTGAAAAGACATACAGGCTGTTTATGACACAGATTGATTACATTTCAGTACATATATAATAATATACCTGCATGACTTGAGTTTAGTATTTAATATATAAATACAGTTTACCTCAATCTTACGATGGCCAGGAAAGGGACATCGAATGGGAGTTAAAAAAACACTTATTGAATATATCGAAACTTTGTGATAAAAAAATATAAAAAAAAAATATAAAAAAAATGCGATAAAATGTCCAAAATTCTAGATAAAAAGTCGGAATGTCAAGAGAGAAAGTCACTTTTTTGTTTAATCACTCTCAATGTCACTTGTACAAAGAATGGTTTACATTTTATAGCGACGTAGTCATGCTTGCATCTCCATTTTGCTACACCACGTTGAATAAATCATTCGCTGAACTCTTTCTTAGCTATTCTGATAAACTTTGGGCTAAACTGACTACAGGCTTAATAGCTACGATAGAATTGCCAACATCACTCCTTTTTATAATCGTACTCAAAAGGGTTATCCTGCATCTTATCTTCTGGGGCAGCTATCAATGTTTCTTTGTTTTTGAAAGCTAACATCTCGGGAAGAGTCTTTAGCAGTTCGTAGTTCTTACCACTGTAGAGTCCTGCAGATGGATTTCATGGTCGTTGAGGTAACAGTCCAGCCGGTGAGACAGCAACGTCCGTAACGTATTCAGGGGTTCGGCAATGTCCATCATCTGGGTGACTACATTCTGGGAGTGAGGAGTGCCGACTACCACACTAGAAAATGAGGTGCAGAGATAATCACACACTATAAGATTAAATCAGAGAAATAAACTCTCTAAAAATAATCTGATCTTCTCATTGTAGTGTTCAGTATAAATTAAGGAGTTGGCTGCACTCTGATATTTCCAAACTTTTCACCAGGTCCAACAAGTACTATATTAGTGCATTGCCCTTGTAGGAGCTGTAGTACCTTCACAGGCAGACTGGGTCACAAACCCCCACAGTTACAGTTCAGGGACCCCCCCAGTGGTGCTTCCACGTACCCTTCATGGCCCCTCCCCTCCCCCACCCTACATAAAATCTAACATTAAAATAAACTATTTAATAGTAACAAAACTAATATCTGTTGCATGTTATAGGAAGAAAAAGACCTAGGGTAGGATAAGCTTGCTATGAAAGATTTATAGACCTGTGGTCAAGTGCTGAAGTCCTACTTGAAAGATTTAACAGCTTTACATGTGTTGTGATGATACATGTTACAGTAACATTACCCAAAGTTTTGCATGGCAAGGGATGTTATGTCATGTCATGAAATGCAACAGCTACCCCTTAAATAATGCCCTTCACACCCTTCAAGATGACACGTTTACGAGTCAAGTCAATCACATTAATCCATCCTCGAAATCGTCAATTATGTCACAGGTCCCCTTTTTGCACTCTTCATATTTCATTAAAGTATATTATGAAAATTCTTCATCCCATATTATCCCCAGGGCCCCTACATGACCCTGGAGCTGTAGCTCTCCCCCCATCCCCCCCCCACATCACATCTCTTGCCACATCTGCATACAATATGCTAATACCTGATTGAATCAGAGTCATCTTCTTCTTCTGTCAATCTAATCTTTTTCTCTGGACTTGTGTCCTCAGAGGTGTCCTTGTCTTCCTCCATATGTCTAACTCTTCCGTCTTTGCGAATACTCTGTGACATGAAACATTGAAGATGTAAGAATTTGTTAAACTGTAAGTATAATTTGCAATGCACATGACAGTATGTTGTAGCCAAACTTGGAGGGTCAGTAAATGCGACGTAAATAGGCACCTTTGCTTTGAACATGTATGCTTTGCAAATCTTTAGAATTTTCATAAAATATAAATATTTCTCAGTTTCAATGGCCTGCTGATCTATTTTCAAAGCAGTCTTCATGAATGGTTTCCTACCCATTTATGTTAGTTCACTCACTTTTGTAATCTAAAGAAAAAAGAGCTTGTAGTGTGAGCAAAATTGGAACCACTTTCCAGACAAGACCCAAATCAGATTTATTACTAGGCCTATTGAGACACACCGTAGGTTACTCATGGAATGAAGAATTCCTTGCCATAAAACTCCTGACAGTAGGCATACACAACAATATCTGTAGGCCTATCTATGAATTAGTCCCCAAGCTACAGTACACACATCCTCTGCTGACATCTAGGCTATGCAAAACTCTTCCATCTAGACTAGACTTACTCTATTTTAACCTGTAACTTAGGTTTTGCATAAGCTGTACACATGGCATAGTGCAGTGGTGATGTGCAGAGTCTTCCGTGAATTTGTTATTTCTGTTTTGTGAACTTGGGAAAAGGGGTTTGCTTCTGTTCTTCACTTGGTTTCGAAATAACTTTGTTCGTCATGGCTGTACTGCAGCGATGTCGAATGGGGTGCCTTTGCCTACCTCAGTATTTGAGAAATGGTCAGATGCGGGGGCATACAATCTCGTCCATCGGATGGGGTCGCTAAATGGCGGTCCTGGGAGCAGGAATGTGAGCGAATTAACACCCCTACTTCGTTATCCTCTGAACACTGATCGAAAAGCGAAGGCTTGAAATAAGCCGGAGTTCATCCACGATCTAACACGAATAGGGTCTCACATAGATTACTGTAAGGCTTGCTGAGCCTTGGGTATCTAAACCAAACTAAAGCTCCAATTTGGCTAGGCTGTGGCCTTAGTCTAAGTTTCCGTAATGGCAGTCCAATTTGTTTAGGCCTACTGATACTGTAGTTAGCCTAGACCAAGCTTAGGCTAGGCCTAACCAGTAATAACGTTGTAACTTTGTTGTAGGCATAGCTAGGGCCCAAGTTGGGTATGGGAAAGGTTATCTATTGTTGCTACGCTACATATTCTAACATGTGACTGAGCAAATCAATGGATCAAGGGCTATATAATGTACTGTACCTTACTGGAACCAAGTTCATTAGTGGTCGCACGTCATTGTTACAATTATTACAAACTACTGTAGTTCAGTATGTGCGTACTAAGTTACACTTTACACCACATCAGAAGAATATGAATACAAACGAGTCATATATGTGTGTGTGTAACTTTCAAAGTTAAAGTGATGCAAAAGGGTAGCTTCTTTATTTTTAGAGTACTGTTGACGTTAAAGACCAACCTTTCCCCTCTGATAAGGCACAAAACGCTCAATCTACAGTAGTCGAGGGAGCTGTTTACGTGACTCCATTGACAGAATTGAAATTTGCGATTTTGACAACCAACGTTCCTTCGCTATAGCTCGCTAATGACCGAGAAATATTACGGTAGTTCATAGCCGCCAGAAAGTAGAGTCGCTTACTTACGGGTTTCAGTAATTGTGTGTAGCTCGTAGGAATCACAAATGACTTCGAGTTTATCAGAATCATGTTTGATATCTAGAGTAAGGCAAATACGTCACCAAAAACAGAACTAGTATTGTTCGATACAGGTGACAAACGCCTACAGTGGAATTACGACCTTCCTTACCGGTTTCGAACCTCTGGACAGAAAATCAGCGTCCATAGCCTAGTTGGTTAGGGTGTTCGCATATAAAGCAGGAGGCCCGGGTTCTCCTAAAGCCGGATCTCGAAAGAGATACTTTAAACAGACTTTTGTTAATGAAATGGAGGAAAACGACAAAGACAAATGAAAATATATATATAATTGACATCGTAATGAGTTGGAAAATCAAGAACAGTGAAAAAACTTCCAGCCTCCACCGGGATTCGACCCTGGGCCTCCCGCT
>KN882351.1:22750-38310 GCA_000934455.1 Apostichopus parvimensis
TATATTAACATACCTTCAGGTTGGTTTAGTAATGTTTCTTTCAGGTCAAAATTCTAAAGAAAGTCAAGGGTAGAAGACAATGAAGCAGAATACAGTTACACTCTGACAACTTAAGAGTTGATATAACTGACAAGAATGGCTTTTCCTACATAATCACACAACGCTAGCTCACCGACATCAATACAATTTTACTGCTACTTTTTTTCATCAAACACGGTACACTTTAATGCTTTTTCTGTGAACAGCTGATTTTCTTTTTTATTGTTATTGTTTTTTACTGTACATTGCCAACGTCAATATCATAACGATAATTCGATTGATCATGTTTCAGTTTATTTTTTTACTTTTATCAGTTAGCTACAACCTTAAAACGAAAAAACTTCTACGAGAAATAATACATTCATTATGATGATTGTTTATCAATTTGATATTATAATTATCTGGTATTACCTCTTCATTGCTCAAAGTGTCTGGTTTGGGTCTTCTCCGGAGTTCTAGTAAATAAGAAGATATTACATAAAATTAAAGTATTATCATATCCTGGTGACGTGATTTAAACAATGAATAAACATTGGTTCGTTAAATTAAAACACAAGGATGACAACTAGATCAAACAAACGTGCTAAAATATATTCTTAGATAATTTATCTTGTAAAGTTATACATGTGAGGCTATGTTGAGGTGATACGCACAACTTTAAATCATGGTCAAACTGTAATTGTGGTGCAATGTTGCGAAAATTCATGAATAAAACCTGAGATACACAATGAAAGTACACACAGTCGTTTCATCTCATTTATAGACTTCGTGTTTTCATTGCAATAAAATGTATAGTTACTCACTTATTATGACGAATATCACCCCAGCTACAAGTAGAATAAAACTAGCAACCAGTACTATGACGATGATTATTATCGGGAATCCAGTCTCCTCTTGATTTTTAGCTGTTGGTATGACGTCATCTATGAAAGGGAGAAACAATAGGCGTGGTTACTGGAACACTGCTTCAATATAAAAGCTGAAAATATATGTAGCTTTCACTTGATGATGGACACAAATAGCAAAGATCAGATTGACTTTGAGTTTTTCTTTAATCACACTGATTGGTATACAGCAGACGGTTCGATTGGTCCAGCCGATACTCATTAGCTGGTACAGTAACAACTTGTAAAACCTGTAACACATGTTACCGTGTTACGAACGCAAAGTAATAATTACGGATGCACGGTTGTGGGACCAGTAGTTACTGTACTAGCTATGTATTTGAAGTAAAGGAGGTACGGTTAAAGCTTGATTCCAGTTCACACCTCCCCTTTAAATTACGCCAATTTGTCATGCCGAGAACGAAGAAAGGCCATGTTTGGGTATATCCATAGGCCTACTTATAGCATAAAACGACTAGATACGACTTTATTTTCGCGTATTAACGAACTTGGACTCAATGGCTGGTACAGCAACTACCGTTCAAGTCCCACAACAGTTCATCAGTAATTACTACTTTGTGTTCGTAACATGTGTTACAAGATATGAACAGTAGTTACTGTAAAGGCCATGAGTATCGGGTGATTGGTCATACGTGGTTGGGTAGGCCAAGGGCGGAGTCGGGTAGCAGCGAAGGGTAAACACGTACGTATATTATAATGTAAAAAAAAGATTCTTATACAAATTTGCTGGATCTCAATACACATTATATATTAAGTAATGTTATATATTATTACCACGAGCAATCAGTAGATCGATGGTGGTGCTCAAAGCCAACGAATCCTTATGTGCACCGATACTGTAACACTCCACTGTTACTCTGTCACTAGCAGTATCTCGAACTTTGTACTCTGTTGTGTGGATAACATCTGACGTCCCGTCATTAGTTAATATTTTACTTTGTTGATTGTGAAATGATATATGATCATTGGAATCTTCATAATGCACCATCCATTGAAGTTCAATGGCCGGTCGTATGCCTTTAACTGTACACGTTAAAGTTCCTTGCCGTTCGACATCTAACGTGCAGTACCGATCCGATGGACACCCTTCAACTACTGGATAAGCTGGCGACGGACTTACTGCATTGAAGAACAAAAATTTAAAAAAAAATGGATCTTTCATACTAAAATATAATAAAAAATTCCATTTTTCAGTTAAATAATATAGTCAATTACGTATTTGTGTAATCTCTGATGATCATATCATCGCATACATTATTACATTATTTCAGTAAACTGTTGAGAAAGTACATGAAAGGCTACAGTAATATACGTGTTAGTATATTTGTTTAATATCATTAGGACACAGACAGCGTTTCAGCAATCATCCTCGACACAGCAAGAACACTATAATACTAAGCTATCTCACCATATACATGCATATTAAATACAGCTATGGTACCTTAGACATGCATTTTCAATGCAGCTAGCATACCATAAACATGTAGTTTAAATGCAGCTATCTTACCATAGAAATCATTGTTAATGCAGCTATCTTACCATATTTATGTATGTTAATGAAGCTATCTTACCAAAGACATCATTTTTAATACAGCTATCTTACAATATACATACATTTTAAGGCAGCTATCTTACCATATACATGCATATTATACCTTAGACATGCATTTGCAATGCAGCTAGCATACCATAGACATGTAGTTTAAATGCAGCTATCTTATCATATACATCATTTTTAATGCAGCTATCTTACCATATATATGTATTTTAATGCAGCTATCTTGACATCGCCATGCATTTTTAATACAGCTATCTTACCATGTACATACATTTTAAAGGCAGCTATCTTACCATATACAGCCATTTTAAATGCAGCTGCATCTCCAGTTCCGTTGTTGTATAGACATCTGTAATAACTTTCATGTTCCAAACGAACGTCGTGTATGACCAAAGAACCTTGGTTACTAATTTCAACACTTTCATCTAGGGATTTATGAATCAAGGTTTCAAAATTAATGTAATATGCGATTGTCTCAAAGTTACTCTCTAAATCACGTTTCTCCCAGACAAGTATATCAATATCAGCATTGGAACAAGTAAGATTTACACTCTGTCCCTTTTCAACGATGACGTCAGTAGCGGTAATGTCAATAAGTTCAATATTTTGATTCTGAGCCAATACAAACGACTCAGGACGATTCAACAACGGTGCACCGGTTTCTGCTTTACAAACAAGCAAAACCACATTCGGTGACTTTTCAAACACATCGGCTACTTCAACATATGACGACTGGGTTATCGTGCCGTTGGTTATAAAACGTGTAAACGGGATAAATGTTTGTCCTGCCTTAGTCAACAGATGCCATGATAAATTCACTGGTGGTCTGGCGTCAGCTATTCTACATGTGAGTTGTTCATTCCAGCCAAGACGAGTGAAACATGTTTCCTCTTGTGTTGAACACTGGTCAATAACAGGATACGCTAAACCCGGTATAACTGTACATTGTATAGAAACATAAATATAACAATATTTACTGTTAAAGAACGCATCATCAATACTAGAACAATGACTGAATAATCTTTACTAATAAACAGTATGCTAGCAGATACATTTTTTAAACTTTATGTAATGACAAAACTAGGAGATCAGTAATTTCAATAACCACTTGAACTGTTCATAAAACTACAAAATTGATATTATTTACGAAAAATCCCCCCGGAAAGAACCTGGGCACGAAATACCTAACAACAAACCGACTGATCCGCTCACACCCCAATCCTCTTGAATCGAGACTGTGACTGTGTGATCATCGTCGGTGTGCATCACCATTCCCCTCGAAAGGGAACAGATACTACACATGATCTTAGCCAAAATGTCACTTATTGAAATGCTTACCTATGACTTTAACCTCTATTATAAGTACAACTGGTAATTCTGAAGTAGACTTGAATTTAGTAACTGTAAACTTTGTTTCATGATGAACAGAAACGTTATTTACAACCAGATTTCCGTCAGCGTTAATGTTGTATTCCCCGGATGTAAAACCAGGTCCACCTATGATGCCATCGCTATCTACTTCGATAGTCGGTTTCAAAGCAGTGACGTCATCTGTATCATACCAGTGGATGCTGTAAATTTCGGTATCAAAATCACAGAGAACGACTCCTACTTTCCCAATCTCGAGGTATTGTGGAGATGGGCATTTCTCTTCAGATAAAACTGAGAACATAAACATATAGTCAAGGGAGGAATGTCAGTTAGGCTTGTGATCTACGTGTGCTTCATTGGAGAGGGAACAACGTAAACCTGTAATCCATTAAACTGAAACATCATGTACCACGTTGGAGAAGTAACATGCATCACATTGAATGTTTATCTATTTCACACACCAGAGGCATTGGTTCGGGTTAGGGTTGCAGCATATTACACACAGATTGTTATAGGACATAACGGATATATGCCATTGCATGCACGGGTGACATTTTACGTACACAATATACATTTACAGAACATGGAGACCTATTGTCATGATATCACAGAGGACCACTGTCCTTTATTCTGCTTATAACACAGTGAAAACTACACCTTAAATAACTGACACGACATCTTACATCATACATACGTCGACTTCATCAAATACCTTATATGGGATATGTAAGGCAAATCATTAGACTTATACCGGATACGGTATATGTGCTATACACATTACATGATATATAATGTGAACGTTACATAAATCATACCATGAACATGATATTACCTGGTAGATTATATAGCACTACGTGCACATTACTTGATATACCAGGTACCATGCATGATGTATTTAACAAACATTATATGAACTAGACCACCAACATTAAGAAACGTATATCAGGTATAGTACATGGCGCATACCTCCAATATTGTATGGACTTTACCAGGTCTATTACGTGTTATTAATGGTAGAGTGCATTGCATAGTATACATATTACATGACATACGGTGTATCATGATATAACAACACATCTACCATGCACATTAACTGACAGACAGCAGGGACAATACATGGAATAAAACAGACATATTATACACGGTATGTCATAAACATAACAACCCCTCTATCAGGTACGTTAAATGATATTCATCAGTGACATTACATGACATATAACACACGTGTTACATGCGGTATTCTATGAACATAAGAACACATCTGTCAGGTACATTAACGGACATACATCAGGGAAATTACATGAAATATAATATCCATGTTACATAAGGCATACCATGAATATAACATCGCATTTCCATGTACATTTATTGTAATACATGACGAACATTACACGGGAAATCACAGACACATTACATTCGGTGTACGATAACAACACATTTACCAGGAACATAATCTGACATACATCATGTACATTACATGAAATATAGCGTAATTATTATGGACATTAAATGGTATATCAGACATATTTCAAACAGTGTACCGAGAGCATACAACACATTTACCAGGTATATTAACTGGCATACCTCATGTACATTACATGAAATATAGCGTAAATATTGCGTGGCCTATACCATGCACATTGCAGTTGCTCAATGCATTGTCTGTAGTTTAACAAATACATTACACAATCCGTTCTTGAACAATTTAGAACATAACGTGGTTGTTAATATAAGATACTGCTGGAGGTCAACTTACCAGAGAAATAGTTCAATATAAGGATAAGAATAAATGCCTTTAAAAATGCTCCGTTCAACATCTCGCTATATTTCGAACAAAACTACAACTGGAAAAAGGGAATAAAACATTTATGTGAGTTAGAGGCGATGAAGTGATCATAGTAATATCTACTCTGACACTACATATTTTAAAAGGTGCATTAAACTTAAATATAAGCGACCGTTGCCCATCCGAAGAGACTGTGATGTATATGTCATTTCATACCATCTCATTTTATTGAATATTATTGAATGCTTCGAGAGCAAAATCACATTTACACTTACACAAGTTACTGACTATTTTATCTTACGTTATTTATATGTAATTAGTATAGTTGTCAGATATACTTGTTACTGTCACTCTGCTTAATGAACGTTGCCAAAATGAAAGAAAACATTGATTGACTAATTTTTTGGGCTTCTCATAGTCCAGGGTCAGCTTCAAACCCTCGGATAACAATTAAAAATATCAGAATCTCATCTCCAAAAGAATAAATGGTGTTGAAAGTCATTATTTTAAACATTTGTTTATATTCGCTATTACTGATACCTATTCATTTAAAGAACTGTTAATTCAATACCAATTGCTAAGGCACGAAATTTAACTTTGGGATACCAGCTTACTAGTAATATGAATATTCAATTTTTAAGAATGTCACCACATTGTTAAAGTCAGCACGATGCTTTATATTAACTTGAAAATCACATGGCATTGCAACTATGTATTGCATCATGTTCTTAAAGTTACGAACTGTATAACGAAGATACCATTAAATACATTCATCGGTATATACAAAGAATGTTAAATTATTTTTCAGTTGTGCTTTAAGCTGTTCAAAACTTACCTCAAGTACAAGGAACATATCACGAGTATAACTTCTTCATGAGCTGTATGAACAAAATGGCGCAGGTATAGATAACCGTTGTTAGACTTTGATCTGACCTTTTATCTGATACCACTTGTAAACGAATATCAATAGACCGATATGCTACGTGCAAACAGTTTGTGATTCAGTCTGGTCGTCAATTCGTCAGTATACAAATACGAGTTTATCACAAACAAGCATCAACGTTATTATTCTTCGCTGTATGCTGAACATACGGTATAAAGTGTAACACACACGACACAGATATACAGGTTTCGAATTTAATGACAAAAATGTCATATGTGAAAATTGGGCAGAGAAGTAGACTAGTCTTCTCGAGGAATAACATTACATTAGGATAAGTTTCCACGTGCCACGTTGAACAATATCCCGCTGCCACGTTGTATCACATGTGCATATCAGGACCATTGCATGATATAAATCAGTTTATATGTACCCTTACCAGGCCCATAACATATCATGTATTGCACTCACAAACTATGGCCTTCCCATATATCAAGTATATTACACGATAAATAGGCCTACCAAGTCAGCAAAACGTCAATATCATATACTTGGTATATAATATGACATATTGAGGCAAAGTGTTACATAAACCAAGTACATTGCATGACATGAAGACCTACCACACAATGTGTCACAAACATATAACTAGTTGATTGTATGATAATTATGCCTACAAAGCAACGTGCCACATTCATAAGCCAGACAAACTACATAACATATACAGGCAAAATTGCATGACATGAAGACCTACCACGCAATGTGTCACAACAGTATAACTAGTTTAATGTGGGATAATTATGCCTACCAAGTAATGTGCCACATTCATATACCAGGCACACTACATTACATATACAGGCAATATGTCACATAAACCAGGTACACTACATGACATGAAGACCTGCCACACAATGTGTCACAACAGTATAACTTGTTTAATGTGGGATAATTATGCCTACCAAGTAATGTGCCACATTCATATACCAGGCACACTACATTACATATACAGGCAATATGTCACATAAACCAGGTACACTACATGACATGAAGACCTGCCACGCAATGTGTCACAACAGTATAACTAGTTTAATGTGGGATAATTATGCCTACCAAGTAATGTGCCACATTCATATACCTGGCACACTACATGACATATACAGGCAATATGTCACATAAACCAGGTACACTACATGACATGAAGACCTGCCACACAATGTGTCACAAACATATAACTATTTATTGTATGGTAAATATACCTACAAAGCAATGTGCCACATTCATATGCAAGGCGCCTAGATGAAATATACAGGCAACGTGTCACATATACCAGGTACATTACATGACATGAAGACCTACCACACAATGTGTGAATAACATAATTAGTAGTACATTGCATGACAATTATGCCTACAACAATATGTTACATTAATAAACATTACATGACATTTACAGCAATATGTCGCAACCACACCACAGTGTGTATAACATGATAAATAAGCTATAACAGGCTCTGTGTCTTCTACATTTAACAAATATATTACAAGGCACATTTCATACCAAAACTATGCATATACGAGGCAACGTGACACATACAGAAACGGTGAGAATGGTAAATATTGACCGAGTGGAATACCCTTATTATTCTCAAATTGGTTATTTGTTGTTGTTATCGTGGTGTGTCTCATTTATGTTGAGCATTCATTGTTTCAGGAACATAATCACAGTTTAAAATTAAAAGTCGGAGATTAAATGTAATTTTTGTTTTGACAAAACAAGCAATAAACACTCAACTTTGACAATCGGATCAAAACTAGTGGTTGTTAGCAATTGCTATATTACAAAATATGACACAGAAGTAAAACCTATGAACTCAAGCAATCAAATTACTTTCCTTTGTTTGAAATTAGGCCAGAGCGTGTATATTGTTTATTGATACTTGATTTTATTTGTGATAAGATTAACCCGATGATTGCAGCCATATATGGGCACAATCTCTTTCTATTTTATTTTCTTCATCCAATCAAGTAATAATGACCTGAAACTGAAATTAGTAGTTTCAAAGAGATAAATTTTGCTTTGTGCGGTTAACATATTTATATGCAAATAACAAGCCTATCCACACAACTTCGAAACCTATTTCTGTATGAGTAATCGATGCATCGTACAACTCTTTTGTGTGGTCACAAAAGATTGTTAATACTTTCTATTTTACTTTTACAATGAAGAAATTTTAGACTAACGTATTTCCTTACCTCACCGTGAAACAGCTTAAGCAGAACTTGTTTTTATTCATATCTTGCGTCTGTTAAAGCCATGTGGTTTTTGGTCTTCTACCACCATAGTCCATATTACAAACCATCAAGGGAAAGAACACATACATTTCATATGAAATGTTCACAGATCTTGTTTAATATGATAAAGTACTCGATTATGTAAGAGACATAATTAAATTCTACGCGACAGAGGTCACATTTACTATGAATTAATATTAAGGCTCTCAGTTGGTCTCATACTTGTACACAGTGTTAATACAACACCCACACTGAGTTTATTATTAACCAGTACTACTGAACGCCAGTCGATTGAAAAAAAGTAGGCTACAACTGGACTGAGCCGCCCACAAGAGTACCCCACCAGTCCTTCCCCATCACAGTCCTACCCCATCACAATCCTTCCCACCGCAGCCCTACCCACCACAGTCCAACCCCACCACAGTCCTACCCACTACAGTCCTACCCACCGCAGTCCTACCCACCACAGTCCTACCCCACCACAGTGTTACCCACCGCAGTCCTACCCACCAAATTCCTACCCCACCACAGTCCTAGCACAAACAGTCCTTCCACAGCAAAGTCCTACACGGATATGTATACTACACAACACTCATTGTACTCTCCACTTAGTCTGCTATGTACTACTCTGTAATGGACGACATTAGACCCCACTCAGTCCCATCTTAACACTGTTACATACTAATGTGCACTGGGCTACAATAGGCTACACTAACATTGCAATTATACCGCAATGGAATTCAAATAACCTGCTCAATGTTACGTTTGATTTCAATAAACAAATAATACACTTAACGACTTGTTAAGGACTCCGTAGGATTTGTTTTTATTTCAGAAAGCGCTCGACTCAAGGACAGTTGTATTACTTTTTTTCCGAACTTCAAAATATGTTATCACTTAATATTGCAATTTTCAGTGTATATTTTGTTTTCGGTGTCAAATCCATGAAATGCTCTCAAAATGTTATTAAATGTATCTTTCGTTTATTTGCTTACTGCAATTTTTCAAGTTGTTTGCGATGAAAATCATTACGTCTCGGAACTGTCCAAATTTATCTGCTTTGAAAACTGTTGCGAGCCCGGTGAACACCATAACTGGAAGTTTGAGGACAAAATACTTTTCTTTAACAAGATCACGGTGTTTAAGGAATTCAATGGAAGCATTTCTCTCTCCGATGACAATTCTTTGATAATCGACCCCGTGAGATTACCACACGCAGGAGCATATCAGTGTATGTGTGGTTCTGTAGTTACAAAGAATTACACCTTACACGTACAAGGTTAGTACAGTCTGCACAATGTTAAATATTAAAACTATTAGGTATATTTAAGCGTAATTTTTTCTTAATATCTTGAGTTTGTTAGTTCTAGTCATATGACCCAACACAAGAAGCAAATTAATTAATAATATTCTCATTTCTTGTGATTTATATATAGATTATACTGTTTTATTCATAGACCTTTTAGTGTAATATGGCTAAAAAACTTTTTTAAGAAACATTAGCAAATATATAAAGAAAAACAAGATTTATCTGGTAGTCATGTATATGTTATCTTTACTAAGCGAGTGCTTCATAAAAATGTTTTTGTTCGAATAGAAACATAAAGTCGAAAAATAACTACCCCAAAAAATGTTAAAAAAGATAGAAAAAAGGTTATTCATGGTCGAACTATTTTATAATACTATTTATTTATTCTGCTAGATTGACTATTTCATCTACTATAATTCTTGCATTGCTAGATGGGTAACATGTAGTTAATGTTTTCTTTATGATCTGTTAAACGCTTAGATTTGTAGACTATATACGGAAGATATACCGTATGCACGTAATTAAAAACAATTTCCTTACATGAACATTCCGATTTAACTTAATATATAATGCTTATGTACACAATGCGCGTTGTACGGTACTCTGTGACGGAAATTACAAATACAAATTCCACATTAAGTTAATCTTTAAATCATCTACAAGAATGGAAGACGAGCTATTGACGTTGATTTGTTACAAATACGTTTTGAATGAACATTTCAAAAAAATATTAGATAAGATTGCATCGATTATTGACCCTTTCAAAGTAATTCGGGATTTTCCAAGATTTTATGCTTGTAAATCGATCTGAGAATTGTTAAAATGTCATCTTTCCAATATTCTGTTCTTTGCTTGCTAATATGAAAACATAGTATATGGATATTGTTCTGTGTTTCAACAACAAATCCACGGCTCGTCTTTAACATTCGTCACCATGGCGACGATTTAGTTTCGTTTAACCATCCATTCCAGTATTTCTGTTTTCTTTCTTTCTGACGGCGATTACTGCTATTTAATCCATGATGCACATTCTTCAATTTATGTGTTTTTATCTCGAAATAAACGAAGATATCATCCAAAAAACAACTTCCCGAAATTTAAGCTTTCCTGATTTCAAATAAATTCCAAAGTTTAACGTCTTTAGTAATATTTATACACAAGAAAATACAACATTAGAAAACAAGAAACTGCGCAGATAATGCTTCTTTACGATGATTGCGTAACTCCAAAGATATACTACACAAATATTATGTAAAAAATATAAATCATATAATGCTACAATGAAGCATTCAGATAGCAAACGCGTACGCAAAATAGGGTGCATGATCCTCACCCATCAACTTCAAGTTTGGATTCAGCCGGGTTAAAAATGGACATATATCACATATATCATTATAAGCCAAACCTTTAATTTAGGGCTAATGATATGTATACCTACTTTATAGGTGTTGTGGCCAAGTGTAAAGCGGCGGTGGCATTTGAAGCAATGATGCTTAGCAATTGGGAGGTTCCGGGTTCGATACCCGGTAAGGTCATAGTAAGGTAGGTTTTTCATCAAAGAGCAATCTACGATTTTCCCATCTGAAATGACCTCCTAAATTTCTAAGATTCAGAATTTGAGTTAAAATGTTGAATTAGTAACCACCCGACTGGTAAGTTGTAAGCCATAAGCCCACATATATGATCGTTTACGCGTCGTAAATATAACTGCTAATTATTTATTATTATAGTCTAACTATGCCTCAAAATACACAATTTGACGTCTAAGCTTTCATTTGTTTCGTATGGTATTCCTAGATCCACCATACATGGAATTCAGCTTCAATGACCCCACGGCAGCTCCACCCGTTTATAAAATACTTCATTCGCAACTGGGCCTCCTTTAAGTTTCAGGTCAATTGCGGAAGAAATAATGGTGTTTTGTATTATTCATTAGCACAATCTTGGGTTAAGATCTACTTATATATACCAACATTAGAATCGAAATATGAATTAGAATACACTAA
The DNA here is from genome assembly GCA_000934455.1 of Apostichopus parvimensis. NCBI lineage: Eukaryota > Metazoa > Echinodermata > Holothuroidea > Aspidochirotida > Stichopodidae > Apostichopus > Apostichopus parvimensis. Next base: position 34,896 of record KN882351.1, read on the forward strand.
TTGAAGTTTAAAAGTTCACTGTTTTCTCGTATAAAACCCCCATACCCCCTTAATTGAAGGAGACAGCTATGGTTCCATTACAGTCCCCTTCCTTTATAAAACCCTTTATTCGCCTCTGGCCAATTCAACAAAGTTCAAGGTGCTATCTTAGACATTCGGTGGATAAGTTGAATTTTCCCTCCTATCACCGCATTTGAATTCCTGTAAAAGTCACTTGTACGCAACAATATCAGATATAAGGGAATTAACAGAAACGTACGATAGGTAATACCATGTTGGTTATGAAGGAAAATATAGTAAATTCTGTATTGTATAGGACGTGTTTATGTTTAATTTGTTTTTGTTTTGCTTTGATATAATAGCGACGAAAAATAGAGGAACACAGATCAACATTCAATACACGCTATCAGAGGGTTTGATTAAACTCAACATTATGTTTTGCAGTTATGGTTGGTAGATCGAGAATAAAGAAGCGACGATGTTATTAATTCTTACAGGACTTGTCAGGTTTACAAATCTGAAGTACGCCATGCATATCAGTAATGTCACATTTTGATTGGTCACTTCTAATTAAAGGTGTTTACTACACGGCGTTTATTTGTTAGCCACAGTACAGAATGCGTGTCCTGAAGAATATGAGTTGCATAAGACTACTCATATGTTACTCATACGCCTTTAAGTAATATTCTCAGGCTCAAAAATACTTTTCCTGGATACATAAAGAATGAATTGGTACGAATACAAGACGCATGGTAGCCTTTTTAAACATTTCCTTAGCGAAGGTTTATTCAGTTGCCCTTCGTGTTATTTTAACGTTGAGTGTTCTTATGCTTAGAAGACAAAAATATTCTTGAAGAGGAAAAGATTTTTTTTTAAATGGTTCTTTTCCCGGTAACTCAGAATATCGCCAATATATATTGATATGGATGCTTAGAAGAAACTTATCGCATTAATGTTAATTACATCAAACAAAGGCATATCATGTGCTCATAAATTAATTTTACATTTTTCAATCCAATTGATTGAATAAGGAAAAAAAATCTTAGTTTTAGTACAGCAGCTTTAAGAACTGTAGTTTGATTACCTTAGTTTAAATACCGTAGTTTAAGTACCGATATGTATGTACCGTTGTTTTTGTACCGTATATTTAATAACCGTAGTTTATATACCGTAACTTATGTACCGATGTTTATGTACCGATATGTTTGTACCTTAGTTTAAGTACCGTAGTTTAGATACCGTAGTTTAGATACCGTAGTTTAAAGCAACATTTTGCGTCCTTTTTTATGATTTTTCTCAACCTCACTGACTCCACTATGCCATAACGACATACATAACTAGCTTATCTATTTAAATCTTACTTCAAATGGTGGCATAAAAGTCGAGAAATTTGCAACTTTCAACTTTGTTTTTCTCCAAGATATTTTCCGTTGGGATCCCAATAAACCTCGCCCATAATATGAATATTTAAACACTACGAACGTCATTGACCAATAGGCCTACGTAATACAACACCATGCGTGATTTGTGTACAGTCTATATGGCAGTTGTACCAGGGAGTTCCATAACAACTCCCTGGTTGTACCAACGCAAAGTCTTGAATCTATTTTTAGCAACGGCTCATAACTAAACCTGCATCTCTGATTGGTTGAATTCAAACTAGTGGGTTTGGAGAAACTGTATGCGATTAATTTTAACTGTGGAATTTGTCGTGGACACTTCTCTCATTATCTGCAAATATCCTTAATTACTCGCCAATTAACGTTGTTGGCAGGGAATACTTGGCTAATATCTTAGTTTGCTGTTTTGTGATTGATATATGTAAAAAAACTCGATGGACATGTCAAAAAAGTAGGAAACGGCGACCAAACGCAAAATGCTGCTTTAAGTATACTGTGGTTCAAGTATTGTAGTTTATGAAACCGCGAGCTTTGAAATAATCACCTGATAACCATAGTTAGTACAATAAGTACTGGTGCCACTGGTATCACTTATCACCGTGCTACGAACACGGAGTAGTAATTACTGATGCTCGGTTGTGGGACTTGAACAGTAGTTGCTGTAACAAGCACTTTTGCTATCAGTATCCTATAAGTATAGGTTTATGGATATACCCGAACATGACCTTTCTTTGTTCTTGGCATGACGAATTGGCGTAATTTAAATCCCACATAGTTCACAAATATTTATAAGGATGCCAAGATGACCTTAAAATATTTCAGTGTAAGCAAAAACACATAAATATCCAACTGATAAGTGATATTTGGTTAATGTCAATATGAACTTTGAGACCGTTACATGATCAGTGCATTTAGAGAGACGAATGGAAGAACTAAACGCCATTTTGTATGACAAATATTGGAATGGCTGCAGTCGTGTCTAGAAACATAAGACCACTTTGAAGTTACTACAACAATTTATATACATCAGAGCCTGCCCAGACAACCATTAAAGGTACGTTCCTGATTGTATATACTACCAATACACCAATGTACTAAGGGAATAACATCGAACCTCCTTCACTGTGAAGTATAGTATAACGTTGTAATGTCTAGCTATACATGTAGTAATTGGGTGTAACTCAGGCTGTGTTATGTTAGGTTGGTCGACGGTGACCAAGAATACACGACAACTCATTTGTAACTAACAGTTGTAATTTGGCAAAGCTTCTATAAACACCATGGCCAACATGTGGTGTTTTTACAACTGGTAATTGACAGAGCGTGGCGGCTACCGACTAAAGCTGTTTAATAAATTTAATCAATCAAGGGAATATAAATTTTCATGTTGCCTAAACAAACACTGAATATTAATGAAAATCAGTTGTTAATGCTGGATTTGTTAAGTGTAAATTTATCAGATTCAAGAATATACATGTTGATCAACTATAGAAACATATGTCTCGGCGGTCGGCTCGATTCAGCCAAGCAGAGTGAAGTGTGTTGGAATATTTAAATATACAATACTGCTTTCTCGTACACAAAGAATACATAAGCCTTATTTGTGAGAATTCATTGTAAAACGATGGATCATCCTAACCCGTTTTTCTTCTGCACCTGTTAAACAATGAAGCAGCAACATAATGTGCTGAATTTTATGTTTTCAAAACCAGTTTCATCCCTCAACCTCATTGGAACCATTTTGATCAAATGCATTTCCTGTGATATTTTACTTCATTTTGTGTGGATAATACGCTGATATTTAATTATTTTGTACTGATTATACACATTTTGGACGTCGCTTGGAAAGCCGTATATTGTCCACTGAACTATCACATCAGTTAAAAAATGATATACAACCATAATATATATATTTCTAATTTTACTGTTATTTATCTTATTTGCAGTACATAAATACGCTTCATTATAAACATTTTCGTAGGTGCGATGGCTGCCAAGCATGTGGAAGAAACAGC
>KN882351.1:38870-51960 GCA_000934455.1 Apostichopus parvimensis
TTCAAAGCTAAATTAGCTGATATCCTAACTGAGGAGAATATTTTGCACCTTGCAACCTTATTAAATTATCCACCCGCGAAAATCGATTTGCTGCAAAATAAGGATAGTCGTAATTACCGCATGGTTCAATATATGGAGGAGAGAGGGGAAGTCACTGAAACAGATATCACGACTCTTATGCGTGCTTTGAAAGCGGGTAATCTCCATGGGATACAGAAAAAGGCGCAAACATTGTTCGAGCTTCATACAGGGAAACGGTGTACAGGTTATGATCAGTCTACGCAGGAACCAGAAGGTAAGCGTATGATTCTGAAGAACTCTTCAGGTACAATATCAAACATATGTATAATAAACATCACCTTCTAGGTTAAAAAATCGATACAATGTACAATTGCCGTACTAGGTACCGTATTCAACGATTCAATTGAAACAGTGATAACAATTAACTAATATGACAGAGTTGAAGACGTAACCAATAAACTATGAAGAGTATAATATAACCTGCTCTAAACCTTGACTTTATGCTAACAAAACCATTAACACTTTCTTATTTTCGATAGATCTTAACTTTGGCAAACTGGATCTCGGTCCAAAGGAATATTTGACAACTGACGTAAGTAAACTGAAATGCACAGCTAGATATTAATGATATACCGCTTATGTAGAATAACATTATTTAAAACGTTAAGCTGCATGTGATAGACCAAGTCTTTACTTTTACAACTTATCCGATTATTTCAACCTTTTATGTACTGATGTATCGAGACGTATTTTTCATTGGAGTACAGTATACTAATAATAACGGTTGGTACTGTACTGATTATAAGACTCCCGAGCAAGGGAACTAACAGGCTTGATCTCTAAACCTCCCATATATTCCAAACATTATCTCACTTCAACTTTTTTTTATTCTTTCCGCTAAAAGTTCTGCAATTTGGTATATAATCATTTGGGGTTGCTAGAACCATCCTGTCTGTAACAGAATGAAGAACTGTGCTTTGTTTTTGTGGCCCTGGAATATTAATTCACAATCATAGATATGAAAAAAAATATATCTACGCACGGTTGTCTAATAATTTCAAAAGGGTGTCTTCCTTAAATCAAGGGTACCAGTCTCGGACTAGAATCATTTCGCTCTGCGGACAAAAACAACATCATCCTGGCAAATGGAAAGTCTGTGCCTGTATTGCCCGCCTTGGAGGAACTACAAATAAAAACAAACAAGGGAAAAGAATTTAACCAGGACCAAGTACTAGGATTATTGTCTTATGCACGGTACTGCCAACGGCTAAAGAAAGTATCGTAAGTAATCACATATCACTTATAGTTATGTTTATATTCACGTTAACTTACTGAACGATAAATTACCAACCAGCAAACTGTGGAACTGTGTCCTTGAATATACGGTAACTTTTAGCTAAACGATTTATGTATACAATACTTAATGATAGATACATCTCTATATTTACACTATAGTTACTTAACAAACATTGGATAACATTACAATGTCTTAATCAATAACACATTCACCACCCACAAATCACATTTTATTTTACAGATTCATTGATTGTCTGTTACCTCTGTCTCTTCTCGTCGGTTCTCTTTCTCCTCTTACGAAGTTACGTAACATTCAAGGTGAGAGCATAGAAATAACTAAACGTGTTACTCATCACAAGCAATTTGTGATCCTTTGTGGAGTACTCAAACGGGTTATATCATTATATTGTAAAAGTCAACGAAGAATATCAATATTTGATAATACATTTACCTTGTAATTATGTATACCATTTTTGTTTGTTAACGTGTTTGATCTATAAAAAAATCGTTATATAATTTTTATTTCCAGTTTCATGGACACCGTCTGAACATGGTTTCCATTTAGATTCTTCCAGAGGTAAATGGGTGTCGAACTCCAAGGAAGCCACAACACTTGAAGTAAGTCGTTTACCACTCTCTTGAGTGCAATACTGTCCGCAGAGTACGTTTTTCATTAGTTTAGCGACAAATCTTTAAACCTTCATAAATCCATGACAGATCATCCAATTAACATCCACCTTGTCAGACAGTACAATAGCACATTGTACTCGTCCTACTGTAAGTTGTGCGGAATTCACCAGTCAAGTATATGATTGTCATGGAAATAGCCAAAATTAAACATACAAAATAAAATTCTAATTGAATTTGATTTCGATTACAAAAACCATGTATGTTGGAAAGACACAGAAACATAAAATGCCGTAACTGACATATAAATTAACCACATTGAAGACGTCTACACATGCGTACGGTTTCATCAATTGCACGCTTGTCAAAATCGGAAGATTTCCTACCAGAACATTTCAACAATGCTAGCTGAATAAATAGAAAAGAATTTGTTATGGATGATAACCAACATTTTCTATGAATTCTGATAATTCGAAAAGCTCCATTTCCTTTGGATATTTTTGTACCTGAAACGGGGACGACACAATTATTAGCACGTTAACAAATCACGCCGTTTTTTACATGTGATGCCGGATACCAGTCCCGGCGCCAGAGAGGGGTCATAGGCCATTTTCTCAAATTAAGTCCTCCCCTCCAACAGTCCGCTGCGTTAAAGCAAGACTGAAGCTTTCTCCGTTACGTCCCCCTTTCTCCTTCTGTTGGTAACACTAGGCTTACCATATACTGAACCGGGGTAAGGCTGGAATCAATAGAAATTGGAATTTAACGAATGCATGTCTGTGGTAGGTTAAGATAGGGTAACGCTGCCAACGTCCTTGTGTGGGGAACTCCCTGTCCCGGAACCAACCGAAGTGCCGGGGAAGGTAAGAAGAGGGGGATGGTACAAAACAAGACTCAAAACCGGACAGCAGACATTGAACGTGCAAGGTTTAATAGACATGTAATTCTCAACTCGTTTTTACACTATATAATAAACTGTACATATAACACACATCGCCGCGCTAGGGGCAGACACCACCCACGACTGCAGCAGCCCAACAATCGCGCAGCGCAGGGGTCGGGCACTGCATAGGTCTCGGGTACTGCACAGGTCTCGGGCAGCGCAGGTGTTGGGCAATCCACAGGCGCAAGGCAGCAAAAGCGTCGGGCAGCAAAGGTATATGTTCAGCGCTATGAAAAAAAAAAATCTCTTGATTTATTAAAATCGCTGATGCTGCTTCTATCATACGCCGTGCGAGCTATCGTACAATTTCCCGTAACGCACCTAATGGACACAAAATGCAGGAAAACTGTTACTTCTTAGCCAATCAGCGACAATTAGCCTCACAGTCCTACAGTTTGCCGTGACCAATGGGGTCGACCGAGACACCCGGTATTCTGCTTGTCCAGACCAAGCACAGGTGAACACTCAAACACAAGTAGAATGATAAGAACTATTACGTAGCCGTTGTGCGACCTGACTCTAAAAATAGGTCGCTGTCTCTGCGGAGCTCAATGGACGTTTAAATTAAACATACAAGGGGCAAATCGTACAACAGGAGTAACCTGTAGATTATCGCTACAATAGCTACACTAATACAAGGAATACATTGCAGTAAATAAATATAAGAGTAATTCCTCTTCCTTACATGCAGTATTTGTCATCCAAACTTGCAACTTAGGCGAACAATAACTATCTAAACGTGTTTCATCTTCTGGGGGTCATTTACTCCTAGCCAAGAACAATGTACAGAACTAATTATCAACCAAGTTGCTCCTTTTATAATTTTTGTTGCTCAGATAGTCAATTTAACTCGGTGTCGATTTCGATCAACATCCATTTGAAATATGGTGTCAATTTAACTCAGTGTCGATTTCAGACCCTCCTACCAACCAGTAGTAACATAATTTATTGTCATCTCCCCCTACAGCATTAAAACGTCAATACGTAACAGAGTGTATAGAGCCTATATATGTGATGTCAATAAGACTCACATAAATACAATCGTTAACTTTAATTACGTTCCGTGACCGGTGCTAGCACCAGTTTGAATATTATCACCTTAAACTAAAGTTTTCTCAAGGGAAGGGTATCTTCCTCCCCTTAGACTCCTAACCAGAAATGACATTGCAACCCCCACCCCATTGCTTAAAATCAAATCGGTACCATTGAGCAGAGTCTACAAGTCAAAAGTCAAAGTGCTTATTTAATTTAAGTTCACTTAATCATACAATACTGGCGGGATTATCAGTTCCCCCTCACAGCGTTCATCTACCGTTAATATTATGTGAAATTGCGATACTCAAGGGAGCAATTTTAAAATATTATAACTTGAAGTTCGTTCTATATTATTCATTTCAAGACGCTTCTTTTTTCATTTCCAGACTAAGGATCAAAGCAGTTTACGACTTCTGTGTTCGAGTACTGTGTATCTAAGGAGAACTGATAGCAAACAACTCCAGATGTCTACAATATTGCTCCTTGAAATTGCATCAAGTCACAACGTAAGTCACTTATCATTCAACACAGCCATATAATTATCGCTACTTCAAGTTTATTAGATCATTGCGATTTATTTAGATTATTTATCAGTTAAACTTGTTGTCACGTGAAGTGAAAATATCTAGGCTATATAGGCAACACTAACCGTTCGTATAACGGTACATTACAGTAACACGTGTCCATTATAAGCAACGAATATTATACTTGGTCTAATGCTGCTACAATTCTGACCGAGATGATTAAATGTTATTTATTCATCAAGTATCAGTGTCTGAGTTAATCCTGATTAACACGGATGTAATCAGACTTTCCGTTACACGCGCCGAGAGTATCACTGATTTTACTAGATACACATCCCACCGCACACAAATAATATACATCTTGATATGACAAAGTGACGTCACCATTTGCCTAAGAAATATTAGCATTAACCTAAGTGATGACACTGTCAATAATGTATGGTTGACTATGAAACAACACGATAGGGGACCGATCATTTATCTCCAAATGTTCAAAAGTATCATCAATTAGAAAAATAGTTTGAACCCTGCAAACTGAAAGGAAATATAAATCTATCATCAAAGTAATCGTTCCTATATCTCTAGTCTTGACTCAACACCGTCGTCCCCTCTAACATTTGTTTAGGAAGTGCGCCCTCCATTAAACAACCAGTCGATAAATTCCAATTTGAATATGCATATTTACGAAAGTACCATTTACCTTCTTTATTTATGGATTAAAAAGGACATATATTTAGTTTGTCCAACTAATATTGGCTTATGAAATAATTGAGACAAGTTACATGTAATTTGGTACAGTAGAAGGAACGTTTGAAGAAGAATAGCAAAAGCCTAAACAATTTAAAACATTTGGTAGCTTCCTTTCACCAGTACACTCAAACAACAAAACACCTGTTCTCAAATTCAAACAAAGTCGCACAGTGAACGTTGACCATCTGCGCACGTAGACGTACGTATAGATTCCCGCAGGGCGGGTCACGTTAAAGTACGTTCACTCTGTGTGGAGATTCAGTTCGTTACTAGTTACACGAACGTGTTCATCACTATACTGTATGACTGCTAATGGAATTACACCGCGTATGGTTTGCTGCTGTTATTATATTGGCTTACGGTAATTATAGGCCTATTTAAAATCAACAATTATAGGCCTAGGCATGCTTGAGAGATTTTGTCTTTTCTGTAAGATTTGTCGTTGCATGAATTTAGAAGGTATTACTTCTTCATGTAACCTTGCCTGTCTGAAATGACTGTTTTAGCCTACTATAGTATTACTTAGGTTACGTTTGTTCTTCTTGAAATTGGAGCCCAAAGAAGTAAAACAATATAGAAACGTCAGCAGAGTAGAAATTACATGAAACAGTTAGATGATAAACCAGAAATTAGATCTAAAAAATGAGCTTGTTGAACGCATAAAAGAACAAGTAGGCCTATGTGTACTCAAACATAGACATCCGGTCATCTGTTAGTGTTGGTAAACTTTCTTTTGTGTGTTCAATTTGTTAGACAACGTCTAGCCAGACAAAATAATAGCATGTATCTAGCTCATCAAATTAATGAATCTATTTTTATTTCTGTTTTATCTGAGACCGTTACATATGTATTAGTGGCCAGTATACATTTCTACTCGTTTGCACAGACAGCGTTACTCATTATTGGCGTTATACTTAGGCCTATAGTATTGGTTGACGTGGTAGCATAACGTTAGTTGTGTCAAATATGTAAAACAAAATGGTATAACAAATTACGTGAGCTTTGTAAGGAAAATAAGAAAAAGCAACAAGTTTGTGATCTAAACATTTCACACGCGTAGGTCTTAATCACGTCACATGATACCGGACACCGTCCGCTGTACATTCACGTTGTCAAGTGTTTTATTATCAACTTGTTAGTCTTCGTAATGTAACGGTAGACTTTAATCGTTAACTACGGGAAAAGTAAAAGCTTAGACAACAAAGCAATATAGCCTGTATATCCTCCGTCAGCCTTTTAAAGTTTGATTTAATTGTTGACTCATAAGATTCGCTTCGATCTTTATCCTTAATAAATTATTTACTGTGAAGTGTGGGCCTAAATAGACATATGAGGTAAAGTTGGTAGCAGTAAGGATGGATGTTTCTAACGGATCTAGTATAGACCTAGGCTTACAGTAGGTCAAAAGTGAGAGATCAAAATATTACAGGTAAACGGTATCAAAATTGGGAATGGGGAAAATTGAATGGGAAAGTTCAATTCAAATGAGTCTATAAAATTACATTTTAAAAAGATATGACGGTGGCTTCGTTCATACTGTGTAGGCTATGTTATTTTAAACCGGGCCGGCTATCTGCCTACGCTACTGGTTTGTCGGTCGGCTGGCGAATGGAAAGTCTAACATAACTACGGCACGACATTAATATATCTCTATATAATATTTGCGTCATTACAATGATTGGAAATTATTTTATCTTTATTATTACGGAATTGATTGCCAGTAGGATATAAACCTATACGATAAACACACGTATCGAGATGCGCTGTATCTCACGGGAAGCAAACTCCTTTGTAGTGGGCCACTCACGGCAGGAACGTTGTCGAGTCTCCGCTAGTGTAGCTGTATGAATTAATGCACTGACTGACAGGAATGAAGCAATACCATAGATTATTAAAACTACAGAACTAGTTAATGTCTGTGCCAAATATAATATTACAGACCAAATATAAATATTTATGATATTGTTTTTTACTTTTAGCTAAATTTCGTCAGCTTACAAATATTATTTTAATAAAATCATCATTATATCATGTTTATTTTCATTGGTACGTTTGGCAAGTTTGAATAAGACACCACTCTTCTTTCTTTTTTATTTATTAATAATTTAACTGAAATAAAGTTTCTAATATTATGAAAATCGAAAATAAGAAATCACAAACAATTCTGTGTTAAAATTAATGATTAATTGTATATATTTGTAATGAATTATTGTGTTCTGTTGTAATACGTTGGATATTCGTCATGTGTATTTATCCATCATGGATGAATTATAAGATAAGTTAACTGTGATCTTTCTTTCCTATTCTTCAGATTCCAATATCTAAGCTAAGCCTAAAATGGTCCTTCAGTGGATTTGACGGTGAAGATATCAGACTTGAGTCCGGTCTTAGTTTATCGAGCCTATCATCAGTAGAGAAGATATCCATCAATGAAAAGGGAAAGGGAAACACACTTAGCAAGAAAGAAGTGATCGGATTAATAAACTATGGAATAAAGTCACCAAGATTCAAGGAACTATGGTAAGGGGAAAACATCGTGAAAGGCCTTGGCTGATAATATCTGGGTAAGAGGGGGAGGAGGTGTAGTCAGAGGGCTAGCGTATGGGGTATAAAGGAGGGGATAAGGTAATGGTATTGTGCAGATATATTTTTATTTTGTTGTCTTGTGTTGAGACGTGCGGTTTAAATTGTTGCAATATTTGTAAGGGTTTGTAAACTGGGAAATATGTTAACGTTTTTCTTTCATTACTGATTGTGCAGTTTACAACACCTCGTTAGGCTTTTCCATAATAGGAACAACAAATAACATTAGAACTTATAAACGAATTAGAACTACAATAAACAAATACAAATAAATTATTATGTAAAGCTTGACACAAAAGTATAGAGAGAATATAAGTACACGGAAACGATAATGTTTGCTGTTTATTTTAAATAAATTTATCGTTATTAAAATTTAGAATATTTTCAAGAGTTATGCAAATTTTATTAAAAAATATAAATAGTTCAAATTAACAAATCAGCAAATGTTAATGGGAGGGTGTAAGGAGGGGTGGTGGAAGGGTTGTTTGACCATCATAACTTGTGGCTGATAATTATAACTTGTCAACACCTGTTTTACCATAATAAACGAAAAGGCAAATTCATTGACCTCAATGTTGTTTATTACAATGATGACATCAGACTTTTATTTAATTTATAAATATTAAATATTTACTTTCCTTTTTTTTTATATATTTTCTTTACCTTTGAAGGCTTCCTAACTGTAAACTGCCGTCATCGATCAAGCCAGACATCATACCAGAAGAATCAAGATCAAGGAATATTAAAGGTACGATTTTTACATAAGAATTAAACAAATTGTTGATCAAGTAGATTGCTTTTATTGCAATGTTTCAGAGATGTGTGACAAGAGAGGGAAGTGTGGTTGAGGGGGAGGGGATGGGAGCTGGGGGGGGACTAGTATATGAGATATTTGTTGGTGAGAATGAATCTAGAATCGGGATCCAGGGGTAGATCTTGCATACAACAAACAGACAAGTCCTGTATGGGGGTAGGGTGTAACGGGGGGGGGGTTGAGGCAGGGTTGGGATATCCTTAAATTTGCTCCTTCTTTGGTGTTCCTTGAGCTGATTTAAGCAAGGTTTCTATCAAGTCCCTATATATATGATAATAAAATCTAAGAGATTTAGTGTTTTGAGTTACTTAATATATTATTGTTACCCTATAAAATGGACTGTGAAGTAAGCCCGAAGTATTAAGTAACAAAGAGATTACAATTATTAGTTGTGTTACTAGTGACTGTTAATTTCTAGTACTGTATTACTAATTAATTAGTATAGAGAACATTTCAATGGTTCAGTTTACTGATATTTGATCCCTCTGTTACAGTTACATTACCTCTGACTGTTGAAGTTATAATTATGTAAAACAAATTAATATCGAATCTTAGGTATTGATTAAAATATGTCATTTATTACTATGATAATTTATGAATTTTATTATTTCATCTATTTTTACAGTCATATCATCCAGTGAAGCCAGATTTCTTGATCTGATATCCGGTCATTGGAGGAAGGTTTGTAATATTTGGTATTTTTAAGTAAATTATAATCATTAATAATGTTAGTTGCTTTCACATTTCCCTGTGATACTGTTATTATTAGTAAAATACATAACATTGAAGGGGTAGAGATGTCGATCAATTTTCAAAACATAATCATAAAAAGCCAGCATCCTTAGGAGTTAATGACATATATTGTCTCCCGGTATGGAATATTCCGGTGACAGACGATATGATTCTTACAGGAAAGAAAACAATATTCCACATTCCTAGTTCTTAATATCTTGCTCTTAACTGTTGATACATTTATTTGGATCTGATTAATTTCATTATTCCAGGAAATGTATCTCGGTCAAAGTCGTGTAAAGTCATCATGTCACGTGTTCTTTAAAATCCTCCTTTGTTTTACTGCTTTTTTTCTTTTAATCCTTGGGAAATGTTTGTACTATTTTTCTTTTTAAACATAATTAAGATTAGGAGGTCACATAATCTTACTTTTCTAGATGCATTCATTAATTTTAACTATATTTAAAAAAAAAAACTTTAAACCCGTTAAACCTAGTTTGAGAGCTACACTGTGCAATAAGGAAACCATCCATGTTCAAACAGTAAACTTTAACTAATTTTCAACTTTGATTAAAATATCTGCTGAATTAACCAATCAATTAATCTACACTATTAACACCAAATTTCATTGTCTCCTTAACGCCTCAATTTTATATTAATATTAGGATATTAAATAATTACTATTTATTTCTTTCAATAGCCCGATGACATCCAGACTATTACAGAGATGTGTTCAGGTGTTTTGATCATCGACAGAGACACCAGTGAGTCTGTGCAGAGGTCAGTCATAGAGCTCCTGGTGGAAGCATCCAATCATGACGTAAGTAAAACATAAAGAGATATATTGAATAAATACATCAATCAATACAAGTTAAAATTAGATCAAACCGTTGAATGAAATTAATAGGAGATTAGATCGCTTTAGTTATTAAATATTAAACTGTTTAAATTAGAACAAGGAAATACAGGTTTAAATTGGATCGTAAATACAAACAATAAACAAACAAATACAAAACAACTACTGGATATAGTGTGTAGGATAATAAACGATAAATAATCATTTTGAAATTCTTTTCCACGGTGTTATTCAACAATAGTTTCTGTTTATCTTAGTTTTATTAATTATAGGCATATCTTTCAAAGTCTTCTCAGAAAGTGAAGTATAAATAATAATTAAAGACAGAAAGGGTCAATGAATTGTTTCCTGTTTTACAGATTCGGCCGAATATTTAGCTTTTGTTTAAGTTTACATTTAAATTAAAACAGAGATAAATGAAGTGATTGATAAACATACCTTAGTAGTAGAATACCTCAAAAACAAACTGATACCTAAATATAAAATGTATAATAATTAACAGTTCACTGAAAAACCAACCCCACCTCAACATGATCTTCCCATCACAAACTACATAAATACAATATAATTTTACCAATTTTGAACATATCAGTTCCAGCTCATACAACCCGCCCCCACCTCATCCCCCTATCAAACAGGAATTACATTAAATATGTTTATGCCGTCTGCCTGCTCCCCCACTCTAAAGCACCCCTCATTACCCCTACCACACCCATCCCTACCCAGTATGACACCCATCAGTCCATTTATAACTCACCCTTTGCACACGCTTTGACGATAACAACATAACATTCACGATGGTAAACCATATCCACGCCCTCCCTGCACTAAGACACTAATACCCCAACCAGATATCACTTAACCTTAACACACCCTTCCTTACCATAACACACCCCTCCCTACACCCCTGACATCCCTTGTACCGTCCATCTCTCACCCCTCTTACACACATTAAATTCATTTTACAGAAATAACAATGACTGATCTCTGTAATAAACCTAACCCTCTTGTTTACCCTTTAACATCTTCCATTAAAAGAAAGATAAAGCGAAGATAAAGCAAACTTTACAAATATAATTTACTCTTTTTACAAATTCAAACCACTAATTATTAAATAATAAACAAAATAATAACAAAATATGATTAAAATAAATAAATTATGATTTGATTAATATGAATGAAAACAACTATAAAGTTAAATATTCCTAAATTAATTATAATGTGATTATTTTCAAGTATTTATCCTGTAAACAAACATGATGATATTAATTCTATTTATTATTTTCCTTTCTTCAGATTCCCATATTAAGGGTGACTCTAGGCTGGTCCTTTAGTAAGATTGATGAAGATGGGAACATTATCCTCTCCTCTGGTCTCTCTCTACCAATCATAACATCAATAGAGAATATGTACATACAGACAGAGGAAGGGAGAGAAATGAATAAACATGAAGTTAATGGAATATTAAACTATCTACAACACTCTCAAAGATTCAAGCAACTGGAGTAAGTATAATTAATAAATATGTAAATAATATTAGTTATTAATCAAATAACTAATTAATATTAATGATGTAAACAATATATGAATTGTTAATATTGATAATTACTGTAGGTTTATTGATAGGTTTAGATAATTGTAGAAGTAAAACAAAACAATTGAAGAGGAAATTGAAAAAAGAAATAAACAAACAATGAAAGAACAGTCATCAGGTAAAGAATATGATTAATGGAAGAGTAAAATAGAGACAAAATATACAGAAAAACATAAACTTTAACAATAAATTCATTAAAAAAATGAAATGTATTGAAATAAGGATATAGGAGTACCTAGCTTAAATGTAAACAAATTATATATCTCATTGAAACATAACAAAAAATTAGGATGTAACTACACCAAGATATGACGAATAAATCATTTAAGTTATTATCATCTTGTAGTATGTAAATAGACGTTTTGCCAAAATCTACCCAAAATAAATAAACACAAACTTTGATGAGTTAGATTAACAGAAACATTATAAGGAGATAAACTAGAAAGAAAAAAATCAGTTTGTTATACTAAAGCTCAATATTTTCCTCTTTATCTATCAGGAGACAATTTTCTTTAATTAGTTTATAAATGAACTGATAATTAACGCACATTTATTTAAAGTAAAAACCACAGTGGTATAAATTAAACATATCGTAATTGGCCGAATCTATTAATATGGCACCTCTCTCAACTGTACTACCCTAAGCTTTCCCTAATAAACCCCTCTCCCCCCTCCCCAACCCCCACAACCAAACTATGCCAGACCACCTACCCCATTTCGTTATTCTATGTTTATAACAATTGGGAACTTATCTTGTTAACAACACCCCTGCCCCCAACCCGCCACACTACCCCCCCCCCCCACGCAAACACGACTACTCAGCAAGGTCTCCTGTCATACTATTATTGTCCGCCTCTTCTGATCAACATGTCGTCACCTCCTCCCCTTCAACCCTTCCCCCCCCCTCCCCCACTGCCATGACTGACAACTCTTGATATATGCATATTATCAGCGCACATCACACTACAGTCAATCACCACACATTAGAGAGTTTTTCTCTTGTTCTCATTAGACCGTGGGCCGAAGTCCAAAATCGTGTAAGTTCGTTGCAACAGAGAGAGGACTACCAACAAATGCCATTATAATTATGAAAATAATATGAAATCACCATTATTGATTGTTCCCAGTTGTCTAACGTGCACATTTTTGCAGTTGTTATTAATAACCGTCACCATTTTAATCAAATTTGGAGAGAGTTTATAAGGCGAAAATACAGCGTATGATGTCACGAGTAACCAATCACAATCGCGTCTACAGGCTTGCGCAATACTTTTTAACATCTGGCAACTTTTGAACATGGCGTCAACTAGTGATA